>JAQZBX010074472.1:0-14750 GCA_029593785.1 Cabassous unicinctus
TAATGGTAGATTTCCAAACTCTTCTGAAGAACATAGATACCCATGTCCAAGAAGCACAAGGTACTCCAACCTGAATAAATCTGAATAGGTATACTCCAAGACACACACTAATCAGAATGAAAATTGCCAAAGGTAAAGAGAGAATTCTGAAAGCAGCAAAAGAAAAGTGATACATCACATATAAGGATAGCCCAATAAGATTAAGTGCTGATTTCTCATCAGAAAGCATGGAGATGAGAAGACAGTGGTATGAAAGATTAAGATATTGAAAGAGAAAAATTGCCAGTGAAGAATTCTAGGTCTCGCAAAATTATCCCTCAAAAATGGGGGTAATGGGAATGAGCCACCCTGATACAAAGGGGTTGCTACCAAACACTGGCTAGTGATGCAACTGGAAAATGACCTTGAATAAAAGGGGCAAAAGATATAGACAAATGACCTTATATGGCTAAGAGACTTCAAAGTGAGTAAGGAGGTCATCAGAGAGGTAATGCTTATGCATGTCTCAGCAGGATCTCATAGGCAGCCAAATTAGATACTACCCCAAATTGTGGGGTCCTGGGGGCACTGGAGACAGCCAGGTTCTATGCTCATGGCTGATAGCTCTGGATTTTGGTGCCTTGCCAGTGGGCCCTACTTTGGAGTTTGTGCTCCTGAGTGTTACAGAGCTGGACTCAAATGCAACTTCTCTACACATGTCTCTTCTGTCCCTTTTATTTGAACCTATATTTGGTGCTGGAGTTGGTAGGTGTACATACAAGAGACCTGAATCGCTGGGCTGTCCATGTGCCAGCTGGGTCCTGAGCCTCAGTGGAGTTGCAACACCTCCTCTCCAGTTCATTGGATTCACCCAGGACAACTAACAAGGAGGTGAGGATGGACAGCTTCCACACCAAGGAACCAAAAGTGTCTAAAACTGCAAGCAAGAGAGTCCCATCCATCAGCCATATGAGATTGAAGCCCCCTCTCAATTAGAGGTGAAGTGGGCATCACCATTCCAGAATCCTCAGGATTGGGGAATATAATATGGACTAGAGTAGACTTACTGTTCTACTATAGACTTATTGTTATTCTAGCAATGGAAGAAATTATATCATTGTTGTGGAGACAGTGGCCACTGGAGGTGCTGAAGTCAGGGAGAGGGAAAAATAGGTGCAATATGGGGGCATTATTGGTAATAGGAATTGACATGAATGCATTGAAATGACAGATAGAGGCCATTATATATCTTGCCATAACCTACAGAATTGAGTGGGAAAGAGTGTAAATTACTCTAATCCATACTTAGTGGCAATGCTCCAAAATGTGTTCATCAGTTGCAATGAAAGAAGTTGTTAATGTGGGGAAAAGTGGAAGGTGTGGGGAGTGGGGCATATGGAAATCCCTTATATTTTTTATGTAACATTTTATGTAATCTAAGAATCTTTTAGGAGGTGTGGGAGGTGGGGTGTATGGGAATCCCCACATTTTTTGTGTAACATTTATATAATCTAAGTATGTCTTTTAAAAAAAAAACATATTAGCAAAATAGAGGTGACAAGTAATTTGTGTAAAAAAAATAAACTAAGAAAATATTTTAAAATATGAGGATGAGTTTAGAGTATTCACAGATAAACAGAAACTGAGCGAGTTTGTCACCAAATGAATGGCCGTATAAGAAATACTAAAGAGAGTGCTGCAGCCTGAAAGGAAAAGATAGGAGAGAGAGGCTTGGAAGAGAATAAAAGTAAAAGTAACTAAAAGTGTAAAAAGTGTGAGGGAAATAAAACATAACATATAAAATCCAAAGGACAAAATGGGTGATGTAAATAATGTCTTTGTAGTAATAACATTGAATGTTAATGGATTAAACTTTCCAAAGACACAGACTTGTGGAATGGATAAAAAATATGACCTGTCTATATGCAGCTTACAAGAGACTCTTCTTAGACTCAAGGATACAAATAGGTTTAAAGTGAAAGGCTGGAGAAAGATTTCACCATACAGTAACAAAAAATGTTGAGGTAGTGTAACAGTTTGATATTATTTATAAATTCCAAAAAATGATATTGATTATGTTTGTAAACTGGTCTGTTTCTCTGGGTGTGATACACTTTGATTGTATTAAATTCAAAAGCTTTTAAGTATACTTGATTAAATCAAGAATAGGGCTTTTATTTTTACCACATTAATATATCTGCTCCAGTTGCCCTCATAGTTTCTCCTTTTCCATCTATATAAAATAGTTAAATTACAGTCCTGATAATTGTGTAACTCATCTATACCTATTCTGGAAAACCCCTCAGACTCAAAGTAGAATTCTTGTGTTTGCCCATTCATTTATCCTTCATTTATTCATTCATCTGTTAATTGTCTCCTAATTGATAGGAAGTACTTTTTAAGTGAAAGTCTCAGTGAGTTTCATACCTTCACACTAAACTCTTTATGTTCTTTATTCTTGCCCAGGGGAAGTCAGTTCCAAGAGAAATCAGGGTAAATCTGACCCAGTAGAAATCAGAGCCCTGATGACCCAGCTCCCATCAATCAAAACAATTTCCCTTCCATCCTTATCTAAAGGCTTACAGAAAGGCCTCTTCATCCCAGATCACTGTATTACCTTGCCTGGGTGAATGTGAAACAAGAACAACTTCAGAGTGATTTTTATCTCACTTCCTATTTGTAGGTGATGACCCAAACTCTTCCAAGTTAGAGACCATAATTTAGTCTGGAACATCCATCAATAGGTAGCCATATTTGCTCTCCTACAAGAAGATCGCAGATTGCCAACCTCTTTGAAGAACTGTCAGAACCTGAATAAGTGCCAAAACTCCCAGTAATCCTTGTGTGACATCATCAGTGACATAGCTCAGTTCTATGGGCCATGTTTGACCCTAAAAGTGGCAACAAGAAATGCTAGACAATTATTGAAGCAGGAGATTGGTTGTGGGAAGATAGAGATTTTATAATAAAAATAAATGGAACCTTCTCCCTGCTCTCAAAGAGGTGGTGATCCATTGGGGTAGAGAGATGGGGTGCAGGGAATGAGAACTTACTCTGATGGGCTCTTGCTTTCTCCCAAACCTCTCATTTGACTCTGGTTGAAACCCATTTCTCCAGCCCTGTTCACAAAATGTCCACTCAGAACAACTCTCAGTTCCCTTTGCCTCCGAGTCTTTACCCAGGCTGTTCCCTCTGAATTGAAGATGTCCTCTCCCCTCCCTTGCCCTGGCTAACCCTGCTTCAGATATACATAGTGTTTTAGAGGGTTGATCCAAGCCAAGCTCCTGTATTTGGGCCCAGCTCCACCCCTTACTGGTCATGTGATCTTGGACATTTCATTTGGGTTCTCTATGCCTTACTTTCCTGATCACTAAAATAGGGAAGACTATCCATCTCACACTGTTGTAGTTGGGATGAAATAGCTTAATATATGTGAACACTGTGAACAGTGAGTGGCTGGTACAAAATAAGACCATGTGAATCCTTACTCTTGCTGTTATAGTTAGGTCATAGCTTACAAAGTAATCTGACTAGATTTTCATGTTTAATGAATGTATTCAGAGCATGCAATTATTCCCCAATGTAGCACTCATCAGGCTTCATGGGAGATTCTCAGTCACAAATCTGTCTTCTCAAAATTGGCTATAGCAACTTGGGATAAAGACCAGTTCTACCTCATCTTTGCTGTTCTATGAACTATGACAGTATCTGACACAAAGTATGTTCAACAAATGTATTGTAACTCCTCCAAAGGACACATCCTTCATTGAAATCCAGCAGGTTGGGATTGTGTGATCTGGCTGTGGGGGGTGCCACTGTTATTTCTTCTTACTCACCCTGAGACTCAAGAAATGTTATTATGAATGTCCTTAGCCCCTCCATGTACTTCCCTTTGGGGCCTCTATAACAGGGCTATGATTCTCCTCACAAAAAAGACTGAGCTCAGGACCTCTTGTGATCAATCTGTCTGGAAGGTTTAGGAGTACATTCTGGTAAAAAATGTACTGTTCTCTGCTTGAGTCAATCCTCCATATTTATTCTGGAGGCCATCTAGAAAAGAAGAACTAGAAAATTGTGGAAATCATATGAGGAAGGATTTAAGAAAGCTGTGGGTGATGAGTAGGGAGGCACCTGACAACTAGGGAACAATAAATCTGTCATCTGGGGAAGAGAGTGGCTTGATTTGTATGCATCAACAAGATAGAACTGGGATAAGTGGTTGGAAAACACAACAGAAAAAGAAAATTTGTGCTTGTTCATGGATGTAGAAAAATGCCACAGTGGCCCATCCTACCTCTTCAGACTTTTCTTGCACCATGCACTATGACATCAAGAGAATACTTCAGGTTTCCAGAAATGTACTTGCCATTTTCACCTCCTAAGCATCCATTTATATTTATAGTTCATAAATTTAGCTAAGACATGATTTCCTGCTTGAAATATTCCTGACTTTACTTTTTGTAGAATTTCCCATTTTGTTGTGGACTGCATTGCACTGAACAAACACTTTACATTGCTTGAAAGATGCTCAATTATATTACTTGTTATATTTGGTTGCTAAAAAAATGACCATGCATTCTTCCTCTTTCTGTCCTTATGCCTTATTTTTTTAAAATATTTCTGTCCCCCTCCCTTTGTTCTTTGCACTTGATGTCTTCTCTTTGTGTCAGTTCATTGTGTGTTTGTCTTTTTTTTAGGAGGCACCAGGAACCAAACCCAGGAACTCCCACATGAGAGGGAGGTGCCCAATGTCCTGAGTCACCTCTGCTCCCACTTGTTGTGTCTCTCAATGCATCTCTTCATTGCATCATCTTACTGAATAATCTTGTTGCATCAGCTCACCATACCAGCCCATCACATCTGCTATCTGTTCTTGCTCATCTACTTTAGGAGGCACCAGGAACAGAACCAAGGGCCTACCATGTGACAGGTGGACACCCAACTGCTTGAGCAACATCCATTTATCAACGTATGCCTTTGTATTAGTCAGCAAAAGGGGTGCTGATGCAAAATATCAGAAATCCCTTGGCTTTATGAGGGGTATTTATTTGGGGTAGAAGCTTACAGTTACCAAACCACAAAGTGTAAGTTACTTCCCTCACCAAAGTCTATTGCCATGTGTTGGAGCAAAATGGCTGCCAAAATCAGTGAGGGTTCAGGCTTCCTGATTTCCTCTCTTCCTGGGACTTGCTTCTCTCTGGACTCAACTCCTGTTTTCTCCACAAGGCCAACTGTAGACTATGAGGCTCTCTGGGCTTTGCCTCTCTCCACAAGACCGGCTGTAAACTATCAGTGAATGGCTCTGTCTCTCTCCCCAGCATTTCTGCTATGTCTAAGAGCCATCTGTATTCCTCTGTGTTCTTCTCCTTTGTGTTCACTTCCCAGGCTTCAGCTCAAAACTCAGCATCAGAACTCCAAATCTGTCCCTTGCCATGCCTTTTTTCTGTGTGTCCTCACCAACCAAGTTATGGGTACTCAATGCCCTACTGATGTGGCCCAATCAAAGCACCAATCATAATTTAATCACACTCAGTGAAACAGAGAAATTCACAAATATAATCCAATATCTATCTCTGGAATTCACAAATCATGCCAAGCCACCACAGCCTTCTAATGTGACTTTTCAGGTACTTTTGTCAAGAGCAGGAGAGTTTATCTACCCCTCAAATGGGCCCAATATCATGATTGCTTTAGCCATTGGGACTGTAGCAAACCAGATAAAAGCAGAGAAATGTAAGTACTTGTACATTGGGGTTGCCCTCTTCTTGCTTTTTGAGGACTGAAAATCCATGTGTATGAGTACTGACTGGCTTGATTGATGATAAAGACCACACAGAGAAAGGATGCAGCTATTGCAGTTGAGTTGATTTTAGACCAGCTGGCCACCAGCTTACCTGGCAGCAGGTTGCAGATAGGTGTGCAAGTCCAGTTGAGTGCAGCTGAATAAGAAGATATAACAATTATAAATATATTAAACTGTGGTCGTTTGAGACTGCATGTAAACCCAGAAAATCATGTTCCTAAACTTGGTCCATTCCTGTGGGTGTGAACTTATTGCAGGTGGAACTATTTGATTAGTTTACTTCAGTAAGGTTGGCCCAGCATAGGTCTTAATCCTCAAACTGGAGTTCTTTATAAACAGGATGGATATACAGAGAAAAAAGGCCACAAATGTAATGAGAAACCCCCAGTGGCTGAGAAAGAGTTCCTGAAGGCCAGAGGCTCAGCCAAGCACAGAGGCACAGACAGAAGAACACACAAAAGCTCAGAAAGAAAGCCACAAATGTAGTAGCCAGAAGCTGAAATCAGTGAGCCTAATGGAGAAGGCAGAGACCAGCAGAAATGGTCATTGCTCCCTGTCATGTGACAGGAGTTCAGGGTCACTGGCAGCGAATCTTTGGGGAAGATAAAATAAGAAGCTTCTTCAGGACCTTGTGTTAGATAATGGTTTCTTAGACTTTACATCCAATCCACAAGAAACAAAACAAAAATAATAGATACATGGGTCTTTAAAAAAATTAAAAGCTTTTGTGCCTCAAAGGAATTTGTCATGAATGTAAAATGCCAACCTACACAATGGGTGAATATATGTGAAGACCACATTTACAATAGCAACTAAAAGGATCAAATACCTAGGATAAATTTAGCTAAAGATGTAAATGACTTGTATGCAGAAAATTACACAACAGTGTAAAAAGAAATCAAAGAAGACCTAAATAAATGGAGGAATATACCCTGTTCATGGGAAAGTTGGGAATGTTCTTTTAGCAATATGGCAGGGGAGGGTTACTGGCTTAGGGTGTTGGATGTGGGTGGCATTTGGGACAGGGCATACCTGAGACAGTCTTCTAGGGAGTGTGTGAGTGTTTATCTTGTTATAGTGTGCTGTATCTGTGGGTGGAGACCCACATAATGAGCAAGAATATGTTGGACTCCCATCCTGAGGAGTCCTGCTGTGTTTTCAAATACAGGGGTGAGAGTCTCTTGGGAGCATAGGCAATGCCTAATTGGGGAGGACAGGCCAGTATGTCAAGCCCTCAATGTTGTTGCAAGTAACTATGAATCTTGTTCCCCAAGGAATGAAGCTTGGTGGTTGCCATGGGTCCTGAAGGGAGGGGGAAAGGTGAATAGAATAGATGGAACATGGGACATTTGGGGGGCAATGGAAGTGTTCTATATGATCCTGCAATAACTGATACAGGCCATGTTTAAATTTCATGAAAATTTATAAAAGTGTATGGCCCAAAATGTAAACCATAATGGAAATCATTGACCATTGTTAGTAACAATGTTTCAATATTTATTGATTGATTGTAACAAATATAGCATCCACACATAAAATGTTATTAATAGGGAAAAGGGGAAAAGGGGAAGGATGTTGGGTGTATGAGAATCCCCTATATTCTGTACATGACTTTTCTGTAACCTAAAGCTTCTTTGAAGACAAAATGAAAAACATAAGACACTGGGAGAATGAACAGAAGAAAATGTCACTGTACATACAAGATAACAGATCTTACAGTGATAAAAGACATAATGTCAAAAATTATTTTTTTATTATTTCAAATTTTTTGTATTTTTTACTTTTTGTATTTTATTTGTTATTTTTAAAATTATAATTATTATTTCATTTTCTTAATAATTGTATTTATTTTCTTAGCTTAATTTCTGAAGAGTTTTGGATCAAAGAAGGGTTACAACTGTGGCAGGGGATGATCATTAGTGCAGAGTATCAGTGATGGGGGATGCATGAGAGGAGGTTCACCTGGGGCATACCTATAAAGCATATAAATTTGTTCAAGTGTTCATGGGGCATTGTCATGGTAAGTGGTGATTCATGTAATAACCAATTCCCATCCTGAGGAGCTCTGCCACCTTCTCTAATGGGACAGGAAGAATCCATTGAGTACAGAGGTAGCGACTAGTGAAGGAGGATGGACCATTGACATGCCCTTGATATTGATGACTGTATTTATGAAACTTTACTTTTGATATTGAAATTTAGCCTATTATTATAGGGAAAATACAATTGTTGTGGTTAACAGCAATTCTGTAATATTCTTGCATCAATGCCAAAGATGTACTGTGTTGATAATGGGAGGGTATGGAAAAAGATGTGCAAAATATATGCTATGGTGGTAATAGTCTCATGATATTATCTTATAATTTGTAAAAAATATTCCACCATGGTGTGGTTTGTTGGTGAAGGGGTATTGTGTGGGAACTCTACATGTGAGCATGATTGTTTTGTAAGTTCACAACCTCTGTAATAAAAAAATATATTTTTTAAAATTGGGTGGGTTGGGGGAAATATATACCAAATGTAAGATATGGACTAAAGTTAGTAGTAATATTTTGACGATGCTCTTGCATAGTTTGTAACAAATGTTTCACAACCATGTTGGGTGTTGGTGGAAGGATGCGTTATGGTGCGTGATGTTATGCATGCTTGTTTTGTGGGTACACAACTTTTACTATACACTTATTGTTTATGTATTCATGTATTAATGTTATAATTCAATAAAAGTATTAAAAAACAATAACAGGTGAACTGGGAAATCACAAATATGTGGACATTAAACAGTACACATTCTTAAAGAAATAACTTGTCAAAGAACAATACACAAGGAAAAGAGGAAATATCTTGAGGTGAATGAAAATGAAAACATGAAAAAACAAAGCTTATGGAATACAACAAAGACATTTCTTAGAGGAAAATATATAGCTCTAAATGCTTAAATTTTCAAAGACTAAAGCTCTCCAAACAGTAACTTAACTTCACACCTGAGAGATATAGAAAAAGGTGAGCAAAGTAAACTCAAAGGGAGCATAAGGAAGGAAACAATAAAGATTAGAGGGGAGGTAACTGATATCAAGAATAGAAAAATAATACAGAGAACCTATGAAAGCAAAACTTAATTCTTTGAAAATACCAATAAAATTGGAATATATTAGAAGACTCACAAAGAAAAAAAAGAGAGGATGCAAATAACAAAAATCATAAATAAGTGGGTGGATATTACTGCTGACCTTACAGAAATAGAAAGGATGATGAGGATATTAAGATCAACTCTATGATAACATTTAGATAAATTTTAAAAATGGACAAATTCCCAGAAACATACTAATTGCCTCAACCAAATCAAGGAGTAGAAAATTAAAATAAAATAAAAAAAACAAGTAAAGATAGGATCAGTAATCAAAAACCTCCCAAGAAAGTAAAACTTAGGACCATATGGTTTCATGGCTGACTTAAGTAGACATTTCTACAAAGAAGAAGTACCATATGACCTGGTGATCTACTTCCAGGTATATTCTGAAAAGAATGGAAAAACAGGAACTTGAACACAGAGTTGTACAGAAGTGCACATAGCAGCAATATTCATAACAGCCAAAAGATGAAAACAATCCAAGTGTTTTAGTTTACTAGAGTACCAAAATGCAGACACCATGAAATGGGTCAGTTTTTAACAATGAGACTTTATCAACTTACAAGCTTACAGTTTTGAGGCTGAGAAAAATTTCCAAATCAAGGCATCATCAGGTGATGCCTTCTTCCTGAAGACCTGCTGCCAGCAATCCTGGACTCTTCTGTCACATGGCAAGGCACATGGTGGCATCTGCTAGTCTTTCCCTTCTCTTCCAGGTTTTGTTGCTTCCAGTTTCTTGCTTCTATGAATTTCTCTTTCTCTCTCTCCATATTTATCCCATTTATAAGGCCCAAAAAGGTTGAAAATGAAAGAATGGAAAACAATACTGCAATGCTTCAAGCAAATGGTAACCCAAAACAAGCCAGGCTGGCTAGTCCCATTAGACAAAATTAAAACAAATTATATAACATAGCTATAAAGTGATCAGTATATCAAGAACATATACTAATTATAAATATATATGCAAGGAACCACAGAGCACCAGAGTTATATGAACAATAAAAACAAGAGTTTTGAATGGAGAAATAAACAGCTATACTATAATATTTGGAATGTTCAATTTCCCACTTTCACAAATGCATTGAAAATCTAGACAGATGATTAATAAGGAAATAGAGGATTTGAACAATATAAAAACCAACTAGACCCAAAAGAATATACATTCTTCTCAATTGTGTATGGAAAATTGCCAGGAAAGAACATGTTACCCCCAAGCATATACAGAAACACTGAAATCATAAGTACCTTCTTTGACAAAAGTGGAATGAAAATGAAATCAATAATGGAAGGAAAAATGGAAAGTTCACAAATATGTGAACATTGAACAACACAGTCTTTAACAACCAATGTGTCAGAGATGAAATCAGAAGGGAAATTAAAAAAATTTTTTTTTCACATAAAAAGAAATGAATACACAACATATCAAAACTTATCAGATGCACTGAAAACATTGCTAATAGAGAAAGCTATACTCATAAACACCTACATTAAAGAGGAATAACTATCTCAAAACATAAGTTTATATCTTGAGGAAATACAAAATAAGAACATACTAAACCCAAAGCTCGTAGGAAGAAGGAAATGAAAATTAGAGCAGAGATGAATTAAAGAATATAAAAACATTAGAATCAATGCAACTAAAAGTTGGTTCTTTGAAAAGATCAACAAAATTGAAAAACCAATAGATAGAGTAATTAAACTAAAATTTGTAATGAAAGTGATGACATTACTACCAACCTTAAAGAAATAAAATGGGTTATAAGAGAATACTATGAACAATTGCACCTGAAAAGATTAAATATTGTAAACAACATAGACTAACTCCAAAAACACACCATGCCTTCTTTATAATATTTACTCTTAAAAAATGTAGTTTTGAAAAAAAAGTTCTAATGCATGTTTTTAAGGAGGCATTTTACATAATCAAGTAGTATATTTTTGTTACTCATTTTTATGTTACATTTTGTCTTTCTAGTCTGGCTATTATGCAACATTCCTGAGAAAAGTCATGATCACTTTAAGCCAGGGCTCTGCCAGTGAGGGAATTATACTGGCAAAAAAAACCCACAATCAATCATCTGCCCTGTGGTGTTTAAGTTTGTTTAGAAGAGATAATTTAAAGTAAAATTTACAAGGTTACTTTGTGTACATAAAAAGAATGCAACAAAAATATATATTTATGCATGAAAAAACATTATCAAGAAAGTGAAAAGACAATCTACAGAATGGGAAAAATAGCTGCAAATATAAGAGTTTCATAAACATAATATATGAAGAATGGCTACAACAAACCAACAGCAACAAACAATTTTTAAATGAGCAAAAGACAGGAATCTCTATTTCTCCAAAGAAGGTACATAGACCACCAATAAGGACATTAAAAGATGTTCAACATCATTATTTATCAAAGCACCATTATGCTTCCATCTTCAAAAATTGATTTCTCTTAATGCACAAATTTTACTTATTACAAATTTATCCTAATTGGGAAGTGGAATACATGTCTTGTTAAGGTAAAATTCACTTAAAATAAAAACCATTTTAAAGTGTACACTTCAGCGACATTTAGTATATTCTCATGTTGTGCAAGTATCACCTCTATTGATCTATCTGTATATATTTTAAACAATATCAGTCACAGTGAAACAAAAGACATTTCAGTAAGCTGACCTTAAAAATAAGATCATCATTGGGTCATGAGAAATTGTACAAGATGGTAATTCTCTCATTTGAAAACAAGATAAATTAAAAAGTACATTTCAAAAGTTTCACTGCCAAGCTTGCTTTTAGTAAAAGCAGAAAAGTAAAATTATTATAAATTTTGGATTTTGAGTGACATTTAAATGTTTAAAATTAATGTTGGGAGTTGTATTACCCATACTTATAATTTTTCACCTCTTTTTTTTTAATCTATGTAAGTATGCAGGGAAAATTAACCATTAAAATTTTCATAAAAGTATATACATAGGGGCACCATTTTCCCTTTCACCTCTGGCTTTGATATGGCTCTGTCCCCAACTTCTCCATTGGAAGGTTGCAATATTTTGCATATTCCTTTCAGTATTGTAGATGATTTTCCCTTCACTCTGATTCTATCAAGATTGTCTCTAGCAAGAGTCCTGAATCTGTAAAAAGTCCTATGGCATGCCAGATTTTGAGCTGGCAAAGCCCTCAATGAACTGATATTTAGTAAAATATATCTTGCTAAAATATAACTTGGAAAAGTAGAGAATAAAGCAGTTTCTGGCAATAGTGCAAAAAAAAATGAAGTTTTAAGAAAAACACCTCGGAGAAGCAGCGACAAAGGTCCCTCCTCAGCCACAGGCATGAAGAGGAAACTGATTACTTATGCGGATGCACCCAAAGAGTCCCAAAGCCAGAACTGCTCCTCATAGGTACCACAGGATTGAAGTATTTCTCCTCCCTCTGGACCTCTTCAGGATCCCTGGGTAAGAGCTAGGAATTTTTCAGAATGGTTCAGTCAGAAAAGGTGGTTTAGCACTCTCTCCTAGCCAGAGGTTCCCAAAGGAGGATCCTCTGCCTTGCATCATGGTGAAGATGTGTCCCCTCCCCACCTTCTGGCTGGATCACTGAGATGGTGTCCAGGGTATTCAGTTCCAGGAGACTGAGCCTGGGTGCAGGGGACTCCTCAACACAGACAGTACTGAAGGTTCAGAAAAAAGAACCCACAGAAAGAGGAGGAGCCAGTGAGTCTTCACCCTGTGCCCAGACTCCCCTACCCACACCAGGCCTGGACCCAGGTTTTGACCCCTACCCCCACTTATCTGGACAATCCCAGGACAAGCTCCTAGTGTAGCACAAAGTGTGTCTGTCACCTCCCATGTGACTCCCTGCAGGAAACCTGCTGAGCCACAGTCCTCCCCACCTTCATTGTGCCAACCTTCTGTCCTGTCTAGTCAGGAGGCAGCCACAGTTTGTTGGTGTATTTGTTGGAGCCCAAGGAGGTTATCCTGTCTAGGAGCACACTTCCAGCTGGAAGCATGGGAGACCCAACCTGTTGTTCCCAGCCCAGGGTGTACAGAGCTGCAGGGGCCACAGAAACCTTGAAGGGGAACTGCTTAAGTACAGGGTGTGGCTGGGGCCCCTCCTCCACAGCCTGCTCTTTGGAATCTGCCCCCAGGAATCCCTCCCAGGTATTCACCGTGTGTGTGTGAGTTGATGGAGAGGTGTGTGTGTTCCATGACGTAAGTAAAGAAACCTCTTGTTTTAAATTCTCATTACTTTCTCATGTTTGCTGCAACTATGGCACATTAACACTTTCCTCAGTGAGTTAAAAATTAACAAGTTAATTACAATTGTAGAGCTTATTTTACACTGAGAAAACAAATTGTCTCCCTGAAACACTTTATATCATAGTATCTGATCCATCCTGAGCTTTTTGGAGTATATAATGTACACACCCTACAAGGTGTGATCAAGTGTCTTAGGGCCTGAGCAGCCTAAGTATGGTCTCTACCTGTCACTGTGTCTGTAGTATGTCTTAAGCTCTCTTTCTGCATCTCTGTCACCAACTATATACAAAGAGGAGGAAAACTCAGAGGGCAATTTTAAGGTTCCTGTGGGAACCAAGTAAAGAGCTCAGAATAATATCTGTGCTGCACTTTAACACTTTTATGGTCTGTTCTGACTTTAAATACCCTGTGAGCAAGTCTCAGAGTAACAATTTGCAATATCAGAGTCCTATCTTGATTTATTTTGCCACAATTCTTCTTCAGAGTTGTGATTTGTGTGGTTCAACCATGGTTTTCCAATTTCCTCTTTGAGTAGTGACAAGACAAATGAAATCACTTCTCTGTTACTGCTATAGGTATGTAAAATTAGACTTCCAATGGGAAGCAGCTGACAGAGTAAGAGGGACTCATTTAAATTGGAAACTAATTAGAAAAACCTTATATATAGCAGTATTCCAGCAGGAGTATGTTGGGGCCATAACCCAGGTCTCAAATTCTACTGGGCTTGGTCCTTATCTCTCCACTCCTGCCTTTTAACTATGAACTCTAGGAGAGCAAGATGATCTGTTTAGCATCCCTTTTTTAAAATATATATTTTTAAAAGATTCTTAGATTACATAAATGTTATATAAAAAACATAGGGGACTCCCATATGCCCCAGTCCCTAACCCTCCCACATTTTCCCACATTAACAACCCCCTTCATTAGTGTGATACATTCATTGCAATTGATGAATGTATTTGGAGCATTGCCATTAAGTGTGGATTGTAGTTTACATTGTAGTTTACACTCTCTCCCATACAATTTCATAGGTTATGGCAAGATATATAATGGCCTGTATCTGTCATTGCAATGTCATTCAGGACAATTCCCAAGTCCTGAAAATGCTTCCATATTACACCTGTATTTCCCCCTGCCTCCTCTTAGAACCTCCAGTGGCCACTGCCTCCACATCAATGATAAAAGTTCTTCCATTGCTAGAATCACAATAAGTCTATAGTAGAATACCAGTAAGTCTACTTTAGTCCCTAGTTCATTCCCTAATCCTGAGGATTCTGGTATTTAGCATCCCTTTGAGTTGGCCACTCCCAAGGAAACCATAAAGTAAATTGTCTCCCTTCACATAGAAATTCTCTAATGGTTTGGTGGTGTTTTCTAAGTTAGGAAAAATGATGGACATGATATCTCTTATGGGAGTGTTCTCAGATCCTGTACTATTGTTAACCTGAATTATTGTGGGAAAATTCTCCCATAGATGTCTACTTATGGATCTTTATACTCTTATTTTGAGAAAAATGCTGTGGAGATTGAATTGGGAGGGGGAGTTGAAGGGTGGGGAAGAAATGGAGATCCCATGATCTAGAACCTG
>JAQZBX010074473.1:0-14750 GCA_029593785.1 Cabassous unicinctus
AGATTTATTTATTTATTTATTTATCCCCCGCTTGCTGCTTGTGCTTGCTGTGTCCATTCGCTGTGTGTCTTCTCTGTGTCTGCTTATCTCCCCCTTGCTGTGAGGTCCCGCTGCATCAGCCCACCACGTCCCACGGGCTGGCCTGCCCTCACAAGGAGGCCCCGGGAAGCAAACCTGGGGCCTCACACATGGTAAACGAGAGCTCTATCGATTGAGCCACACCCGCTTCCTGTTGTGAGGTCTTGCTGCATCAGCCCACTGGGCTGCGCGGGCCGGCCTGCCTTCACAAGGAGGCCCCGGGAAGCGAACCCAGGGCCTCCCATATGGTAAACAGGAGCTCTACCAATTGAGCCACACCCGCTTCCCTGGCATTTATAATTCTAATAGTCAGAAGGACATGGGATGGAAAGTACGAGGACGCCCCTTCTCTCTCCCCACCCCTGTGTCCCAATCCCTGGTGGGAGAAAAATGGGTAACAGTTCCTTTGAATACTCTCTAATGCAGATGGCTGAAGGAGTCTGGGAAAGGAGAGAAGGATGAGAAAGAAGAAAAGAGATTATTTTTTTAAAAACAGAATAGGAGAAGATGTACCAGTAAGCTGGACTTCAGAGATGGAGAGGCTGATATTCATGGGGGGCGGGGGGGGGGGAAGCTGTACTGCCTAGCAACCAGGAGACAAAGTGGCATATGGTTACATGCTGGAAGGTGTGCTGTGCAGTCCAAGTGTGGTAGAAATCAGAGCAAAGCTGGAGTTTGCCCGGGAGGAGGTGGTACTGAGTCTCTTCAGAGTCATCCAGGTGGCTTAGTAGGGTGGAATCTTCTTTTATGAGCTTTTTACCTGCAATAAGTCTGCTGTGACTTGAGACTTGGAATTCAGTTTGCTCTCTTCTTTGGAAAGGTGTGGCACTTAGGACAGGCTTTGTGTCTCCTTGGGAAGCTGCTGTGTCCACACCTCCTTCTAAACTTTCCCCTACCTAGAGTGATTACTCTGTATTCAAGGTAAATATCTTCAATGCAGTCAGCCTTCCTATAGGGTGGACCAGGTGGATTTTTCCAATGACCTGGAATTTGATGTGCTGAGTGAGATGCCTAAACTCAGTAGTATTGAAGCCGCATTCATATTCTAATATTATGTCAGTCACAAGTACTTCTGAAGCACTTTTCTGTATCCAGGGATGTGGTGTCATGAAATCATTACACTTAAGAGGATTCACACATATTCACAGAAAGAACCAAAAGGGGGAGTTGAGATGGCAGGTAGCTGGGATGGGAGATGCAGCCCACCCACCTCTATCTCTTGCCAGTTACAGCCCTACTCCCCTCCCCCTTCTTACCCTGAAAAGTCTGATGCAGAGACAGGATTTGGGTTTTAATGGGATCAACTGACCGTTGAGAATAGATCTCAAGGACAAAAGCCAGGAGCAAGGACAACGGCAGGGAGATGAGTTGGAAGATCGCGGAAATTATCCTTTAACTAAACTTGCAAATTAATTACACCTCTATATTATTCAAAGTTGGTGGCTGGATCTTTACCAATTTCCTAGCATTTGGAGCATGCTAGAGGCAGGCACCTGAATGTATAAGAACACATCATTTGAAGCCAGATTAGCTGTGTGACTTCAGGCAGGTGGCTTAAGCTGTCTCTCTTTATCTCTATAAAAGGGGATGATAATAATAGCTATCACACAAAGAGTGCTAGGACAATCAAATGTGCTAATTCATGTAAAATTCTTAAAATGGTTCCTGATGAGTATGTAGTAAGTGCTCCATAAATGTTAACTATTGCTATCTGATAATCTCACTGACTGTTGATCATCAATTTGTCCACCAGACATTGACTGAGCCCCTACTCTGTGCATGAGGGGTACATAGACTCTGTCCTCGTCCTTAAGGCATATGTGAAGCTCAGTAAAGGAAGCAGACATGGAGTGATAGCTTTAAACAACACAGAAAGAAATAAGCTAAAGAGAGGTTGATGTTTTCACCTTGAATAAGGACGGAATGCTCTTCATTCAGACAGGGGAGGCCTGCAAAGACTTCTGGTATGCAATCTTTCGGTGAGACTTTGAAGGATGAGTGAGATACAGATATTCAGAGCAGGAAGGGAGATTATATCATGCACATGTGCTGACTGGCCTGTTTGAATGTCAGAGGCCCACATCATGCTCCAGGTGAGTATGGCTTCTGCATTTATGGTCACGGCTATTGATGAAAGACCTACTTAGAGCCAAAGTGAAAGATAACCAGTTAGACATGGCTATTATCTCCTTAAGCTCACAATCAGCATCAACTATGTGAGTTAGGATATAACTAATATTATAGCTGAATGACTTTATTAGCTTATTTTTTGAAGTTAGACGATGAATGCAAGCACAGTCTAGTTTAACAAGAAGCATTTCCCAGTTGTCGCTAAGAGAATTTAGGAGAGGTGCAAGAACTACAAAGGGAACTCAGATGAGTCATGAAGTCCCAGCACGGAGCATTTAGGAAGTGAATGATGGCCCATGGCCCACAGGAAGGTATTGGATATACTCAATGGTTTTGACTGATGTAGGCTGTCTCACATTTCATCTGGCCCACAATGTATCTGATTGATCATGTCTGGCATGGCCCGTTAAAGGAGAAAAGCTTAAGAAATAGGATCTGGAGAGCAGGATGGAGCAGTCCCAGGTCAAGCTTAGAGACACCTGTATAAAACACGAGGAAAGGCAGCGTTTCACGGAGCTTAGAGCACACCTAACGACCTCGGATGGCAAAGAGAGGATCCATTTATTTAATGGAGGAAGCAGTAATGGGCAGGCTCAGCTCCATCCAGGCTCTGGAGGGTGGGCCTCTCTACTGAAGGGATTTCTTTGGGAATGCTCTGTGTTTGTTTTCACAGAGGAAGTCAGTTGAGAATTTATAAAGAAAATACAACCATCAAAGAAATACTATGCAATCACCAAAAAGAATGAGGCTTTGAAGCTTAGGCAGTTCAGAGTTTCCATATGGGACAAAGGAGAAGTTTGGCAATGGACTGAATTATATATCTGAATATGGTTACAAGGGGGAAATTTTAGGTTGTGTTTATATTACTAGAATACATTTTTTTAAAAAATCCATAGACCTGCGCAACACAGTGGACCCTAAGTTAAACCATGGACAACAGTTAATAGTACAATAATTAAAATATACTTTCATCAATTGTAACAAACATACCACATCAATGCAAGGTGTTACTAATAGGGTGGTATGTGGGAATCCTGTATTTTATGCACTATTGTTCTGTAAACTCACAACTCTCTAATAAAAAAAAAGAATGAGGCAGATTTCTGTATACTTATAGGGAAGGATCTCCAACATCTATAATTATATAACTGCATGATAAAATTAAGATATAGAGTAATGTTACTAGTAGATGACCCTTTATGTTAAAAATGACATAGAAAAATACACATATGTAACAGAAGCTTCCTCTAGGGAAGGGAAATGGGCATCTGGGGCTGAGGGTAAGGTGGAGAATTATATTCAATCTCTATTCTTTTGTATTTTTTTAATTTAATTCTATATATTACCCAGTTGAAAAACATAAAAATACAGGGAAAAAGAAAATAACAGAGGTAATTTAATTTTTTAAATAGTTAAAATAGGTTCTCCCCTTTCCTGTTTGTAAAAGGAGTCATATTCATGCCAGATGCTGGCTACCAAAATGAGAGTTCAAGCGATTTAGGATAAAGAACTCCTTTCTGATATTTCATTGGAGGGTCTCCAAGAAAGGCTTCACTGGTCCAGAATTAAATTGCTTACTGAGGAAGACAATTCAGGAGCATGTCTATGAGGCACAGCTAATGGGACACATCTCCTCATGCCCCCAAACTTGAAGTGGATGAATGCTGGAGTGATTTGAGTACCTTAAAATTTTCAAGTGTGTTGCCATCCTCTGAGGAGAAAGAGCACTTAGAGTTGCCTTACTAAAAATGGCCGTTCCTATTCCCTCCATCCACGCCAGCCAAGGGCATACCCAGTCAATAAGTGTTTATTAACAGAGTTGGGCAGAACATCCTCCTGCCCTTCAGGTGGAGAAAAGAGACACGGAAATTAATAATTACATTGATTATTAACGCTAATGTGGAGGTATGAATAAGGCAGAAAAGCAAACACTTAGCCCTAACCTGGAGACATCAAAAAAGGCTTCCTGGGAGCAGATGTAGCTCAAGTGGTCAAGCACCTGCTACCCATGTACGAGGTTCCAGGTTTGATCCCAAACAAACAAATGAAAAAACCAGCTCTCATTTGGGAGCAGATGTAGCTCAGTGGTTGAGCTCCTGCTTCCCAAACACGAGGTCCTGGGTTCAATCCCTGGTACCTCCTAAAAAAAAAAGGCCGCCTAGGGGAAGTGACTTCAGAGCTGACTCTTTAAGGTTGCGTCAGAGAGAAAAGGAGGCAGACTAGGGGAAGGGGAAGGGGAGATGGGAGACTTCCACAGAGGAAACAGCCTGTTCCAAGCAGGAGAGTTCCAGACAGACTTCCAGTTACCTTGGAGGAAGACATGGCGTTGAGGATTTACTTCATGTGTGGACACAACCTTGAAGGGTTTTAATCTTCCATCTGAAGGCTTTGGACTTCACCCTACACAGAACCCTACAAGATTTACAGAAGTCACATGATCAAATTTGCTTTTAGGAATAACTTTATGGGAGAAAATGAATAATGGGTGTAGAGATTGACGAGACAGTGACATGGAAGGGAGGTTTTGCAGGTGAGGGAAAAAATGAGCAATAAATTACAGCAATGGCGATAGGAATAGGACGGGGGAAACTTATTTTCTCCTTTTTGCATTCATTCACTTCATTTTCTCAAAATTCTGTATTATTTTTTCACATTACAAAAGTTAATATGTGCTTACTGTAGAACATTTGGAAAAATTTAGACAAATTTGTATGGAATAAAATTAAAATGACTCTTAATTCCACTCCAGGAATAAGCATTATTATTTTTGTGTGTGTCCTGTTAGATTCTTTTCAAAATCATATATACCTACATGCACATTCATTTCCTCGAGCTGTTTTGAAAGCTGCTCTTTCCACTTTATATATTGTATTTCCCTATTCCATTAAGCGGTTTTCTGAAACTTGACTTTTAATTGATGTGCCATACTTGTTTAGTCAATCTGGGGGACAGATTTGAAGGCTGTTATAAATACCAGCAGGAGTTTACTGAATAAGTGATGGGGCATAAAGGAAAGGAAGACACCTGGAGAGACCCCAACTTTCTGGCTAAAGCATTTCTCCCTTCAGTTGTCTCCATATTTTGGCCAGAACCAGTGGATAAAGTCATACGAAAAGGACACGGCAATAGGATAAGGGAATATATGTCGTATGTAACCTTGACAATGGTGAAAATAATCACTGTTCAGGGCATGTAGACACAGCCCACTGCCAGAGCAGTAATTAAGGTGGATAAATCGGCATGCACGAAAATCCTCAAAGGATGTGGTAGATAAAGCGAATGTGCTCCCAAGCACAGCTGCAGGCTGCCAAAATCCCCAGCCGCGCTGGATGAGCAACGTCAGAGAGGAGCCGGTGGAGCCAGCCTGCTCTGCCAGCCGGGGAACTCTCTCGGGGCTGGGTGGCCCTGGCAGTGGGCCCCTGCCCCTGTCACTCACCTCAAGTCGTCCCCACATCCTGGGAGGAGATGTTTGTCTTTCCACAACGAGAGGAGGAGGAGGCATCAATACCTGTGAGAGAGAAGAAGTCCAGTTGAGGTTAATCATAAGGCTTATTCATCTCTGAAAAATTAAAAGTCAGCCTTAGGGGAGGTATTGGGAAATTAATTAATCAGGCCCTTCGTCTTGGATTGGGATTGGTTTCCATTGCCTGATGACACTCTCTCATGGTCCTGAACCTCTTTAGAAAAAGTGTCTGGTTGAAGCACTGCTTGTGTCGCTTGGCTGATTGGGAACTGAAAGGCGTTTCTAGTTTAATCTCATGGGTGGAACTCAAGATATTTCAGTCTCTTTCTCTTTTTTTTGTTCATGGATTAAGCCACAGAACAAGATACAAAAAATCCCTTCTTTCTCACCTGAGGTAGACTTTTTCAGGACGTAAAAATCTTGGAGTTTAGAGAATACCCTTAACTATGTGGAACTGACATGGGGGGGCGGGGCTACTAAGTGCCTCTGTGTTGCATTTATTCTGCCAAAGTGAAAACACGAGATGAGCCTTTGTCAAAAAGCTCTTCGCGATACCCAGTTCAGAGAAGCACATCCATTCAAATATTAAGCATTCGTTGACCTGCTGATGCATTTGTGCCCGGCACTGTGCTAGGCCCTGACCTCAAGGATCCCTTGGAGTGGCTGGGGAGGTAATTTAAGTATGGCGTGACGTGTGCTGTAATCAATCCACGCACAGAGTGCAAAGGAGGATCGAATTCAGGCGTTGTCGAGCATGACAGGATTCTAAAATGAGGGGAGAGCCTGGGGTCTGGAGAACCAGAAGTAGCTCAAAGTGAGGGGAGCAAAGGTGAGAGGTAAACATCCTACCAAAGACACCCCCCCGCCTGGGGGTAATGGAGAACCATTGATGAATTTTAAGGATTTTAAGAAGGGGCACGATGTAATCAAATTTTTATGCTCAACCAAGTGTGACTTGAACCATTGTACAAGTCATACAACGTATGAGTGTCATCATCTTATTAGGCTAAAAGCTGAGAGTCTGATGGGAAAACCTACCCTACAGGCCTTATAAAGGAGACAGGTTGGTAATGAGAGACTTACAAATTTGAATTAAAAAAAAAAAAAAAAAAAGATCAAGGGTATGTCTTAGATCTTACTGCCTTTAGTTTTTCTCTTAAGGCAAAACACGCATAAAAACAACCCTCAAATGGTGCTCACTGTTACCAACATATTTTTTTAATCTTACAGCTTTCATCCTAAACGCTCATGAAAGACGTGTTGCTTCTGGTTCAAACTCGGGCTAACAAAGCTTTTCATGTTTGTTGACCCAATAATCAGCCGTTGCACTCAAAGACTTAGAGTGGATCTGCTTAAAAACAGCCATTAGTGTATTTGAACTTCAGCCCTCCACCATGCGTCTGGGCTTGCTGCTATGCACAGAAGCCCCTGCTTCTAGCCAGGGAGCTGTTGTGTTTCTCAGCAGGTTCCAGCGCTCCAGAGGGAAAAGCTGCTTGTGTGGAGTATCAGTACATTGCAAACTCACCCACGAGGTATATCTGCACCTTATTCCACAGCAGGAGTCACCATCCTGAGATAAATAGCACTGGAGGGGAGAATTTGCGAGAGTCATTTGGGGAGGAGTGGGAGGGGCTCTCCATGCTGATCTCAAGTCCATGCCTCTAGTCAATCATTTGTTAAGGAGCTACCATTTTGTATTTAAACATTTTTTGAGCTCTTTAATTTCGCAAGCTTTCAGAGCCTTTCGAAAAAGGCTCCTAAATCCCCACTCCTCTACCACCACCACACACTGCTTTAAGTAACACTTCCTTTCACTCTCCTAATTTACTCCATCCCCTAGTTTCCAGCAAACAGGCGACTTGTTCACAAGTCGATGCGCACATCTGTCCATGCCCTCAGTCCTACCTCTGTCTCGACTGTTTCTTTCGGGACAGAGGAATTTTCCTCTTTTTAGCTCTTCTTAGATGACAGGTCCCCCATCTCTGTCATAATTTTGGTGGATTTTCGCTTTGGGCTCAAAGCCCACTGTGCCCCACAGGAATAACCAAAGCAGATGCTGCCGAAAGCTCTGGTTTGAACCCTATGGAATATTTAAGAAGAAAGGTGTCTTAGTTTTCCAGGGCTGCTACAACAACTACCACACAAAGGGTTGGTTTGAAAAATGGTCATTATGTCTGGTTTAGAAGCCTCGAAATCCAAAATCAAGGCCCGGACAGGCCATACTTTCTCCCATAGTCTGTGGAGTTCGGGTGCTGGCTTGCTGCCATCCTTGGGGTTCTTTGGCTCACATCTCTGCCTGCATCACGTGCTTCTCCTTCTGGCTTCTGTTCCTCCTGCTGAGTCGTCTATGTGTCTGTCTAGACTTCCTCTCCTTTAAGGGCTTAGCCATATGGATTAAGGCCCACCCAATTCAACTTGGCCTCAACCCAAAAAGGACTTTGAAGATCCTAATCACAAATAAACCCACACCTTAACTAATCATAGTGTCTTCGAGGGTCCTATTTACAAATGGGCTCACACCCATAGGGACATGGATTAAGACCTGAACGTGTGTTTTGTGGGGGACACATTCAATCCCCAACAAGAGGGGTTTTGGTTTGGTTTGGTTATTACGCTTTCCCATCTCTGGGAATGGAGCTTACCAAGTAAGGCTTGGGACCTCCTTTTCTAGAAACCTTTACAGTAGAACATCTATACAATATTCCGACTATGAAAAGCTATACAATAGACTAGCAATACAGTGAACTACGTAGGAAATAGGACTTAACCCTCAGAACCTAAAGCAGTGCTGGAGTAGCAGGGAGGCACTTCTCAGTGCTTAGGGTACCAGCAAAAATCAGAATAAGCCTTCAATGTACTTATCCAGAATTATGTAACCAGATAAAAGTGAAAAAAGCATTTTGTGTTTTAATACTGCTTTTATTTTGGTTGACACATGGGAAGAGACACCATAATGTTTCAGTGCGTAGGGACTTGGAGGAAGAGCCAAAGGCAGGTAGAGAAGAAGCAAGAAACAGGCCCTCTTGTAATATGCTTCATCGTTTCTGCCTCCTTTGGGGCTCTAGTTTCCAGAAAACATGTGTCTGAATGAGAATTTTGAGGACTTGACTTCTGTCTCAGCAGACTTTATAGAGTAAAGCAAGCAAGGTTTGCTGTTGTAACTCCTAGACCAAGTCTCCACCTTCTCCCAGTTTCTTCTAGATGCTCCCTCCCCAAAAAAACACAGACCCTGCCTAATCTCATGTGTCCCCTCCTTTGCCTCAGGGTCCCCAGTGCTCTGTGCTCCTATCAAAATAGCTTTTGGATCTATTACTCATTTTTAATTAATATCAGTTATTTATAACTTATAGGGCATCGCCCTCCCAGGGATAACATCAGATCAATATTGGTCAGAGTGTTAGCTAAAAAAGGGATTATCTAACTGTGGAATTTCAATTCGAAACCAGTGGAGAAGAAAACTGGCTAAAGGCAAGCTATCTCAGTGCTTCTAAACTCCCATTATACAGACCTGCACCATCCAAAACAGTAGCCACCAGCTGTGTGTGATTATTTAAAATTTAATTAATTAAAATGAAAATTTCATTTCCTCAGTTGCACTGGTCACATTTCAAGTGCTCAATAACCACGTGTCTAGTGGCTGCCATATTGGACATGACAAGTGTGGAACATTTTCATGATCACAGAAAGTTCTAGTGGACAGTACAGATTTAGACAAGTACCTTCTTGGCCTAGGCAGAGGTCAGGTCTACTCTCAAGCTAGGGCAAGGTTTTTCAGCCTCAGTTCTATTGACATTCTGGCCAGAACGTTCTCTGTTGTGGGAGGCTGTCCTGTGCATTGTAGGACGTTTACAAATATCCCTGATCTTTACCTACTAGGTGTCAGGAGTACCCTCCCACCCAATTGTGATATCTAAGATGTGTCCAGATGTGGACAAATGTTCCCGGGGGGGGGAGGGGGCAAAATTACCCCTGGCTGAGCTCCTCATGAGCACTAAAGCTTTGGGGGTCAGAGAGGACATCTGTAAGTATGTCTGTGAGCAGGATGAGTTCTGAGAGTTGAAAGCTCTCAGAGGCTGGACTCCGTAGGGGGCAGCTCACGCACATTTGAAGTGCTCTTGAAGCATTACAGATGAGAAGAATGTCAGAGTGACCTTTGAAGCCAAGAAAGGTATTCTTCCCCCCTGCCTTTGGGATTCCCTGGATGCTAGATTGTCTTGTGTGTCCGAGCCCTAAAGAACTGCAGGGAGAGCTGTAAATCTAAAGAAAGGCAGAGAAAAGGCCCACGGGACAGTTTGCCGGTGAGTTAATTTATTCCGGCAAAGGTGAAGGAGGTTGCCCCCAGCTTCACTCAGAGGTTTCCATCCCGGTGCTGCTAATCTTCCCGCTCCCAAAGTGGCCATTCACATGCTAAACGGCCATTACTGCCTCCTCAGCAGCTTGTCAGCTGTAAATTCTAATCCCAGGCGGGGTCTCTCTTCCCAAGACCAAAGTCATAAAGATGTTCGCTCTTGCTCAGGTCCTGACATGTGCTGGGCGGCATTTGTGTACTTGTCTTAGGGCGCTCTTGAGAGCTTAGCACTTCTCCCTGACCCAGGCAAAGCGTGCTTTGCTGTGCATTCCTCGTGTACGTGATGTCAGGCTTCAGCTTCACCATGGAACTCTGAAGCGAGGCACTGGGATATGAAGCCAAAGATTGGAGGACTTAAAAGGCTTCAACAAACAAATGTTTTTCATTATGCAAGATTTTAAGGAACCCGAATTCTCAAGCATTTACAGCCCCAGCCTCCTCTGTGAGTCATCAGTGACCTCCTTCCCTTGTAGGAGGGAGCCCTTGGCCTGCTCCCGTGGGGGCCACTAACTCACAGCAGAGCTGGGCTGGTCATTCGGTGGGAAGCCTGGAGAAGCGTTTACTCTCCATCGAAACAGCATCAGCTCGGTGCGATGGCTGGTTTTTTCAGGCTGACAAAAAGTTCTGATCGGCAGAACTTCTACTCATTACGTATTCCCCAATTATTATTTGACATGGTCCTTTAGAAAACATTGGAGATTTGGGGGCAGAAAGCCTGGGGAAACTGATGTTGTCCAATTGTCTCTTTTTCAAAAAGAAGTTGAGGTCCAGAGATGTTAAGTGACTTGATGAAATTTAGGCAGCTAGTTAGTGGCCTAAGACTGTTGTGACCATGTCAAACCAGGACAATTCCAGTTTGTGCCTGTTGTCCCAGCATAATTATTAATAGCAACCTCTTTCACTCTCAGAAGAGTCCGGGTTTGGATAATAAATTATATGGTCACCCTATCTAAAAGCCTAGTCTCCTAACTCCTAAGCCTAGTCTCACTTTTCCTACTACAGTATACAACTCTTCCTCTTTCTCTCTTTCACGTGGTTCTAAAAACACTTCCACCTATTTCATCCCAGGTAACACCTTTTACGAAGCTAACCATCCACAAAGTTTGGGTATTGGTAAGTGACAACTCCAAGTCTGGGCAGCTGAACCATGGGGCCTCTCGTTCAGGGTGGGATGGAATCTGGGTGCCTCCAGGGGCAGGATGAGCTGGGTCCCAGGAAAGCCCCCAGCTTTGACCAGATCTTAGACAGCCACCCATGAGCTCCCACATTCTTGGTGCCAAAGGCCAGAGTGGGGGAGAGGTGGGGCAGGGAAGCTGGTGAGTTTTTATGAATTTTTAGAAATGAATTTGCATTGGATTGTAAAGAAATACAAATGTAAAACACCTCCCGTAGGGCTATGAAAGTCCAGGCTGTCCAGATGACTCATTTATGGTGTTCATATTCTTTATTAATACTTGTAAAATAACTCCTCTGTGAACAATAAAAGTTAAGTATCAGAAAGTAAGATTTGTTATTCCATAACAAAAGCAAATTCATTTTCTGTGTCTGTCCCGTGGGGCCCAAAATACCAGTGTTTTAAATTGGTATATCAGTACCACCTCAAGAATTTCTTATATATCATAAACACATAATGCAATTTTAGTAGAGTGCTGAAGCAAGTTGTAATCGTAAGCTTGGAGGAGCTGGATTCTACAGCTGTGCTTGGTTTCTTTATCGCTTTCAACTCACACCAGAACTAAATACCTGTGTAAGCAAGACCTTCTGATAACAAACCCTAGTGGACTTGAGAGAAATTGGTTGAAGTCAAAATTGGTTCCATATAGAGTTGGCAGATAAAAAATGGCATATATGTATATACATATATATGTGTAACTTTGCACTACTAGTTTATTTAAGAGGCTGTGTACAGTACAGTTTTTCTTTCTAATGAGCAGTCTTCCTGAGAGTTATTATTTAGTCAATCAAATATTTTTGAGATCACTTATGTGCTGAGTATTGCATAAGCCAGTGGAGATTCAAAAATAAAAAAGACAAAGATTCTGACCCAAGCATCTTACAGTCCAAATATTCACACAAATACTTATGTGGTCATATTATGTGGTATAGGAAAGAGAGACTATCTTTGGAAGGTTGGAGTGGACTTCTCTCAGCAAGTTGCTTCTGAGTTGAGTTGTGAAGGATGGATAACAATTTCACCAGCAAAAAAGGTGAATAGGGCATTCCAGAACTACTCAGGTAGAGTAACAATGTATCCTAGATGAGTGTAAAAAGAGAAGACATTGATTTTGATTTGATAAACAGATTATGACTCATTTAAAAAGGTAAAACAAAACCTGTTGGTTTTTTTTAAGGAGGTGCCAGAGATTGAACCTGGGACCTCGTACATGGGAAGCAGGCATTCAAACCACTGAGCTACATCCACTCCCCAAAACCTGTTGCTTTAAGTCTTATTTTTCTTTCCCCCAACTGAAGCAAGCAGAGGGGAGAGCATTGTGGCATCAAGAGCTTTTAGGTAAATAGGGCATGTTTCCAGGAGGTCTGAGCCATCTGGACTTTGTTCACTTGGGCTTGGCCCAGATCTGCCAAGGATCTTGCTTGGCCATTGAGTAGTCCATGATGGGCCAGCTCTCCAAAGTGCTCTCCAAATTCTCCCTGACCTGCATGGAAAGATTTTAGTATGGAAAGTTTCTGTATTAACCTTAAAATCCAACTTTTATAGAAGATCCCTTTAGAAACTTCCATTGTATTGGATTTCCTACCCCACAACCTGATCCCCATCTATCATTGACTCCTCACCAAAATAGCAACCTTAGGTAGAGACAGATCCCAGAATTGGGAAGGACAGGAGTTCACACATCACCACTCAAAAAATATCTCATTTGTCTGGGGATGATTGAAGATGATTGCTTGGGAAACATTCCCAGGAGACATGGTAAGAATGGGGAAAAGCAAAGCAAAGGTTCGATGTCAAGCCAAGTCACATGCAGGGTAACTTTGGCTCAACTGTCAAGGGAGCTTGGAAACACTGTAGGCTGCATTTCAAGGTTGTACTCATCAGTGACAAGGGAGCTGGAGAAGTTATACTTCAGAGTCTGTCAGTCATTGTTTCAGCCCTTCCCTAAGGGAACATAAATTCTCAAGCACTTCTTGGTCTCTGTGCACCCAGGCAAAGTGGATTTTGACAAAGAGACACAAGTTCTGGCTGTGAGAAGTAAAGCATATGGGCAGGACCAGTGCAACATGAAAGTGTGGGCACCTTTTGTCCAAAGCAGGAAAAATGTGCCATTAGATGTACTAAAATACAAAGCTTTTCCCTGTCTTCCGTAGTCTGTTTCTTGACTTGTCCTGGTGCATTTTATTTGCTAATAGTGTCATTCTAAGTAAAGAAAAATCAAATTTTAAATTATTACTTTGAATTTTCACCATTTATTCTTATATTGCACAAAGCTAGATTTAAATGCAAATATAAGAGCACTTAATTCATATGCAAAATCATCAAAGTTACACAATTTGTATTTTGTAGCCCTGCAGTTTTGCATGTATATCTATTTCATTCTTACCATAACTGTGGAAACACTGCCCCAAACTAATGCAACTGCTTTTATTTCACTTCTTGATACGCACACATTCTACCACCAGTCTTCACCTTTGGCTTACTAATGAGGAAGGAAGGACTGAGAGGATAATGAATAATGAGTTGCCCTACATTTCCCTTTCCTTCTATGACGTCATTTTTAGGGTAAGTGGTTGGGTAATACCTGGAAGTAACATGAGTCTGATCGTGCTTCTCAGAACACGATTGCCTTCTCTCAGCATTCGAAACAAGTTTTGGTTCAAACGGAAACTCTGCCCTCTGGCTATCAGAGTCCTTCCCAACTCACTCAGTCATAGACAAAACACATTTACCTGTACTCAGTTTGAGTCTCTCTGAACACCTGTGCACGCTGGGTTCATTGCAATTCTGTGCTCATCGCACAGGCTGTATGCAAATGAGGTGGCAAGGGAGAAGCATATATGTTATGCGAATCTCCTCTGATCTTGTTCCATTGTCCCATCGGACTTCACTCACAAAACATAAGTTCAAAGAAAAAATTATTAAGAATTTCAATATAGCAATAGCAGAACATTAAACCAAACATGGGATCCTTCTGAACACAGAGTCCTCTTATGCAACTATATGCATGAAAATGGCAAGGAGGTACTAGGGGAGATGCATGGAGCACTGGCAAAGAAACTAGGATGCCAGACCTGCAGGGAGTTTGTATGAGAGAAGTCCAGGGAAACCACAGAGATTTAACATCCAAAAGCACAAGTCATGCCAGGATAGAGAAGACAAGACTGAGGGACCAAAATGAAAGGGTTAAATGCCAAGGAGCTCCCCTACCTCACACCATATGCAAAGCTTAACTCAAAATGGACCAAAAGACCTAAATATAGGAAGTAAAACTACAAAAGTCCTAAAAGAAAATGTAGGGAAACATCTTTAGGACCTTGTGTTAGGTAGTGATTTATTAGACTTTACACCAAAAGCACAGGCAAAAAAAGAAAACAATGGATAAATGGGACCTCATCAAAATTAAAAACTTTTGTGCATCAAAAGTCTTTATCAAGAAAGTAAAAAGACAACTTACAGAATGGGAGAACATATTGAGAAACCACATATCTGATAAGGGTTTAACATCCAGAATATATAAAGAACTTCTACAACTGAAAAAAAAAAAAAAAAAAAAA
>JAQZBX010074474.1:0-14749 GCA_029593785.1 Cabassous unicinctus
AGTTGTAGCTAAGATCATTGTCAGTGGGTGCTCTAGTTCAGGGAAGGCATCTTGCCAGGACCTAACTTAATGCCTCACTCATGGTAATTGCTTGGTAAATGTCTGTTGAATTGAATTACACTTGGACTGGGTACTTAGATATTGGGCAGGACTGAGCTTGTTGGCTAATTCTTTTTTCAGATCTGTTCCATGACATGGGCGTTAGAATTAGATTGTTGGTCTACAAATTCAAAGCCCAAGTATTTCTTTCATTATTGTCCTTACTTTAAGGAACTTATTACAGTCTAGGTCCTTGCTAGTGAGGACCTGTGGTCACTAAGAACTGGAGGACCCTTTGTGCGTGATTGCCATGCTTGTCTAGTGCTGCTGGTACTTAGAGTTTAAGAATGTCCTGATATTCTCAGCTCTGGGGCTGGGCTGTGTCACATAGTTGGAGACTGTGTTGGATGGTCCAAACCTTTTCCAGAGGGACCATTTTAGGGTGAACCCTAGAACTCAGATACCCAACATGGAGCATCAGAATCTAGAGTGCAGGCAGCCTTTCTGAGACTTAAAAAATGAATATTATATACATGCAAGAAAATCCCAGGTCTTAATTGTTAGTCCATTGAGTTTTGACAACAGTATACACCCATATAACTATCAACCAAAATGAGATATAGAACATTCCTGTCACTACAGAAAGAGCTCCTATTCCCTTTCTAAGCCAGTTCTGCCCCTCCCTCCAGGCAACTACTTTATGACTTCTCTCACCATAGATAAGTTTTGTCTATTCTTGTGCTTTAAATGGAATCATATAGTACATACATTTTGTGTGTATGCCTGGCTTCTTTCACTCATTGTAATGATTCTGAGATACATTCATGTTGTAGTATCAGTAGTTTGTTTCTTTTTATTGCCGAGGAATATTTTATTTGGTGAATATACTACAATTTGCTTATCCATTCTCCTGTTGATAGACATTTGTGTTGCTTCTAGTTTGGGGCTACTGTGGACATTCTTGTATAAGTCTTTGTGTGAATATAGGCTTTTATTTCACTTGGATAACTACTAGGAGAGGAATTGCTGGGCACTAGGGTAGATTTTTTTAAAAGCAAAAATGGTCTTTCCTGACTTCTGGTCAACCAAGATGGAAGTGTAAGATGCTCCAGGGTTCTCTGGCCCCAGAGAATCTTTGAACAACTAGCAAAAACTGATAAGGCCAACATCCCCAGAACTCTGGAAAATAGTTAAAGGGTTGCAATGAATGGGTGAATGTCAAATCAAGAAAATGCATCTTTAAAAAATGGTAGGAGAGGCTCATGGTGCCCTCGGTGGCCTCTCTGCTCCCTGCTCCCCAGTAGTGTGGAGACAGCCTGTCCTCCCATTTTGGGTCCCTGGCCCTGTTCCAGAGAGAGCAGAGTAACCTCTATGTACATACTGGGGTAGCTGTATGGGGTGCCAGTCTCCCTTAACAGCCAAAGAGGTGCCAATGTATTAGTCAGCCAAAGAGGTGCCAATGTAAAGTACCAGAAATCTATTGGTTTTTATAAAGGGTATTTATTTGGGGTAGAAGCTTACAGTTACAAGCCCCTAAAGAGTCCAACTCAAGGTACCATAAGAGGTATTTTCTCACCCAAAGTCTGTTGCCACTTGTTTACACAAGATGGTGGGCGATCTCTGTGAGGGTTCAGCCTTCCTCTTTCCTCTTAAGGTGCCATAGATCCAGTTTATTCTGATCTCTGCTGTAGGCTGGCATAGGGCTCAGCTGCTCTGTTCTCTTCACAAGGTCAGCTGTAAACTCTCAGGTGAATGGCTCATCTCTTTTCCTGGGGCCGCAGGATCCTCTTCCATGTCTATGGAGCTCCTTTCCTCTTTTCTTGTATCTGCTTCTATGTTCCCCTTGAGCGAGTGTCTGTTTATATAGCCCACCAAGGGGGTGGGAACTCAACCTTGCACGCCCTAATGACTTGGTTGAATCAAAGCCCTAATCTTAACATAATCAAGTAAAGGTAAACTTTTTGAATTTAATACAATCAAAGGGTATCATGCCCAGAGGAACAGACCAGTTTACAAACATAATCTATATCTCTTTTTGGAATTCATAAATAATCTCAAACTGCCACACTCCACCCTCTGAATTCCAAAAGGACATTACAATATTCAAAAAACCTTATTTTAGTAGCAATGCTAAGTACAAAATCACATCACAATCAGTTTATAGAAATACATTTTGTTTGGGGGCAAAGTCCCATCTGGCTGTTACCATTAAAGACTATGATCCCCTACCCTATTGACTTAAATATTGATAACATACAGAGTTTAAAAAGACATGTCCATCCATAGCAGGTATTCCTGCGAAGGCCAATGCTCACTGGCAAGACAATTAATGAGGTACAATTGTTACTTTAAAAGATTGAAACAATGCAATGGGTATAATATTTCTTGGAGCATTTTCACAAAAGAGCTGTATTAGTCAGGGTTCTCTAGGGAAACAGAATCAACAGGAGATATCTGTAAACAGTATAAGATTTTATAAAATTCTCTCACATGACTATGGGGATGCACAAGTCCAAATTCAGCAGGCAGGCTGCAAACCAGGGCCTCTGTTGAAGGTCCTTGATGAGTTCCCAGGAAATGATGGCTGTCCGAAGTCAAGATGGAAAATGCACTCTGAATGCTAAAATCACTTCCCCTTTTAAGGCATTCAACTGATTGGATAAAATTTCACTCATTGTTGATGCCAATCTCCTAGTTGATTGTAGATGTAATCAGCCACCTATGTAATAAACTCACTGGTGACTAAAGTCCATAAATGTCCTTGTATTACAATTAGCCCAGTGCTTGCTTGACCAAACTACTGGGCACAATTACCTGGCTGAGTTGACACATTAGCCTAACCATCACAGTTACCCTAACAGAACTTGCCTTGTAGGCAAAAGCAGCTTGCCTGAGCTAAAGCCGTGTAAGAAACAATCTAGTCAAAGCAGCCTGGGGATAGGGATTATGTCTGATTTAAGTCACACAACCTCCCAGGATGGGGAGAAAGTCTATTTCATAAGGAGTAGGGGCCATTTTAATGCCTGTGGATGGGGGAAATTCTAAGGCCACAGTCAAGCATAAATCCAGGACAAGACTAAGGCTAGGATAAGGCAGAGAGGACCCTGCACTTTGCATTTGCCTTGGGCTGATCTTCTTGATAGGAGGGCTAAACTCAGAAGGGAGCACCAGCCAATGCAGAACCAATTTGCAGACTGTGAAAGGTGTTTTTTGCCTTGGTTTATTTGTTTTTGTCAGCTCCTCCCACTCAAGGAAATCTCTGTCATATCATTAGCTGGATATAAACTTAAGGAACAGAAAGCTCAGGGACTAAATTCCAGAGTTAACACTTTAAAATATAAAAATGTACAGTGTGCAAAAAAAGAAAAAGAAAAAGGATTACAAGACAAACTGCAATGAACCTCTGTATGCCAACAAACTAGATAACCTAGTTGAAATAGATGAATTCCTAGAAACATACAAACTGCCTGCACTGACTCAAGAAGAAATAGCTCTGGGGGAGCAAATGTAGCTTAAATGGTTGAGCACCTGCTTCCCATGTACAAAATCCTGGGTTAGATCCCTGGTACCTAAACAAAAACAAAACAAACAAACAAATGAAAAAAACCAACATGGGAGATTTGGTGTAGCTCAGTGGTTGAGCGCCAGCTTCCCACATATGAGGTCCTGGGTTCAATCTCTGGCCCCAATACCTAAAAAAAGAAGTAGCTCTCAACAGACCAATAACAAGTAAAGAGATCGAATCAGTAACCAAAAACCTTCCAACAAAGGCCAGGATCAGCTGGCTTCACAGGTGAATTTCATCAAACATTTCAAGAAGAATTAGCATCAATCTTGCTCAAAGTCTTCCAAAAAATTGAAGAGGAGGCAACACTCCCTAACTCATTTTTTGAGTCCAGCATCACTCTAATACCAAAACTAGGTAAGGATAACACATGAAAAGAAAATTACAGACCAATATCTTTTATGAATATAGATGCAAAAATCCTCAACACAATGCTAGCAAATTGAATTCAACTTTACATTAAAGGAGTTATCTACCATGATCAAGTGGGATTTATCTCAGTTATCAGTTAACATAATACACCACATTAATAAAACAAGGGAAAAAACACCATCATCTCAATTGATCATGATAGGCATTTGATAAAATCCAGCACCCCTTCTTGATAAAAACATTTAGAAAACTTCCTCAACACGATAAAGGGCATATATGAAGATTCCACAGCTAACATTCTACTTAATGGTAAAAGAAGACTGAAAGCTTTCCTTATAAGATCAGTGTGATGGTTAGGCTAATGTGTCAGCTCAGCCAGGTAATTGTGCCCAGTTGTTTGGTCAGGCAAGCACTGGGCTAATTGTAATACAAGGACATTTATGGACTTTAGTCACCAGTGAGTTTACTGCATAGATAGCTCATTACATCTACATCAACCAGGAAGATTGCCATCAGCAATGAGAGATGCTTTATCCAATCAGTGGAATGCCTTAAAAGGGAAAGTGATTTCAGCATTCAGAAAGAATTTCCCAGCTGTCTTTGGATAGCCAACGTCTCCTGGAAACTCATCAAGGACCTTCATTGGACTTTCATTGGAGCCCCTGGTTTGCAGTTTACCTGCGGAACCTGGATTTGTGCATCCCCATGGTCATGTGAAAGTCTCTTATAAAATCTCATACTATTTACAGATATCTCCTGTTGGTTCTGTTTCCCTAGAGAACCCTTACTAATATAATCAGGAACCAGACAAGGATGCTGCTGTCACCACTGTTATTCAACATTGTACTGGAAGTTCAAGACAGAGCAATTAGGCAAGAAAAGAAATGAAAGTTATCAGATTGGAAAGGAAGAAGTAAAACTTTCCCTATTTTCAGATGACATGGTCCTATATATAAAAAGTCCTGGAAAATCCACAACGAAGCTACTAGAGCTAATAAACTAATTCAGGATGTGGCAGGGTGAAAGATCAACATGCAAAAATCAGCAGTATTTCTATGCACTAATAACGAACAATCTGAAGAGGAAATCAAGAGAAAAATTCCATTTACAATAGCTACTTAAAGAATCAAATATCTAGGAATAAATTTGTCCAAGGATGTAAAGGACTGGTACTTGGAAAACTATAAACCATTGCTGAAAGAAATCAAAGAAGACCTAAACAAATGGAAGGACATTTTATGTTCATGGATTGGAAGGCTAAATAATGTTAAGATGTCAATTCTACCCAAAGTGATTTACAGATTCAACACAATCCCAATCAAGATTCCAACAGCCTTCTTTGCAGAAATGGGAAAGCCAATCTTCAAATTTATGTGGAAAGATAAGGGGCCCCAAATAGACAAAACCATCTTGAAAATAAAGAAAAAAGTTGGAGGACTCACACTTCCTGATTGCAAGACTTATTACAAAGGTACAAAAATCAAAACAGTGTGGTCCTGGCACAAGGAAAGATATATAGACTAATAGAATTGAATTCTGAGGTCAGAAATAAACCCGCACATCTGTGGCCAATTGGTTTTTGGCATTTAATGGGGAAAGAATAGTCTCTTCAGCAAATGGTACTGGTGAAACTGGATATCTATTTGTAAAAGAATGAAGGTGGACCCTTACCTCACACCATATACAAAAATTAACTCAAAAATGGATCAAAGACCTAAATATAAGAACTAAAACTATAAAATTAATAGAAGAAAACTTAGGGAAGCCTCTTTAGAACCTTGTATTAGCCAATGGTTTCTTAGATTTTACATCAAAAGCATAAGCAACAACAGAAAAAATAGTTAAATGGAACTTTATCAAAATAAAACCCTTTTTGCATCAAAGGACTAATCATCAAAGTAAAAAGACAACCTACAGAATGGGAGAAAATATTGGAAACTTGATAAGGGTTTAATGTCCAGAATATATAAAGAAATCTTACAACTCAACAAGAAAAAGACAAATGACCCAGGTAAAAAATGTGCAAAAGACTTGAATAGACATTTCTCCAAAGAAGATGTATCAATGGCCAAAAAGCACATGAAAAAATGCTCAACATCATTAGTCATTAGGGAAATGCAAATCAAAACCACAATGACATACCATTTCACACCCACTAGGATGGCCACTAGTAAAAAAAAAAAAAAAGGAAAATAACAAGTGTTGGAGAGGGTATAGAGAAATAGGAGCACTTGGTCATTGTTGGTGGGAATGTAAAATATTGCAATGACTGTGTAAAACAGTTTGGTGTTTCCTCAGAAAGTTAATTATAGAATTACCATATGATCTGGCAATCCCACTTCTAGCAATATATCCAAAAGGATTGAAAGAAGGGACTCCAACAGATATTTGCACACTGATATTCATAAAGGCATTATTTACAATTGCCAAAAGATGGAAGCAACTCGTGTCCATCAACAGATGAATGGATAAACAAAATGTGATATATACCTACAATGGAATATTATTCAGCCATGAAAAAGAATGAAGTTCTGATGCATGCTACAACATGGATGAACTTTGAAGACATCATGTTGAGTTAAACAAGCCAGACCCAAAAGGACATATCTCAATGATATGAAATAATTAGAATAAGCAAATGCATAGTGTCTGAAACTAGAATACAGGCTACCAGGGGCTGGGGAGGGGGTAGTGAATGAGGAGTTAATGCATAATTAGTAGAGTTTTTTTCTGGGGTAATGGGAAAGTTTTGGTAATGGATGGTGGTGATGGTAACACAACATTGTGTATGTAATTAGTACCACTGAATTATATATTTGAATGGGTTAAAAGGGGAAATTTTATGGTATATGCATATTATTAGAATAAAAACAAAAAAATAAATACCATAGGACTCTACAACACAGTGAACCCTAATGTAAAGTATAGACTGTAGTTAATAGAATAATTATAATAATATAATTTTTATTATTCTGTGCTGGTACTTTTGACACAGAGGGAAATTAATAGCATTATAATACGTGAGACCCTATGGTATTTGCAAGTTATTTTACACAAAAGGATCATATCATGTGCTTTGCTGGGTTTTGAGAACTGCAGAAGGGAAATGGGAGATTTTACTTTTGGCCAGGATAAGAGAGAGCTTTCTGGTCTCAAGGTATGATTTAGGAGCTTTCAATAAAAACACACAGTCCAGGTGTATGTCACATTATTACACAGATGCATTCCTGACAGTGTTTTTGTACATAGAATTCTTTCCTTCCATTGGATTTTCTATGTGAAATCAGGGACTTCTAATATAAAAAAAAAATTTTTTTATTACATTATAAATTTATTTTAAATATTTTTCCAAAAGCTATATATGTATAGCTTAAAAAGTCAAGTTGTTTTACAGGGCTTATAACAAAAACCAGCAGTCTGCTACCTATATTCTTCCCCATCCCTGATTCCTACTTCCTACGTTTTTGCTGTTTCTTCAGCTATTTCCCCCAATATTTCTCAATTGCATGCTTAGTCTTCCATTCTTGGCTTTCTTGGCTTTAGTCATGTCTGCTAACATCCCACTGTGGAACATAAGGATTTGGTTCTCTTATTCCCACCCACATCCCTCACCCATCATCTTGCTTTCCTCCCTCCTTCACATGGATACTTTATACTTTTTGGTTAGTTCAATAGTCAGAGCTTACATTAGTAAAACTTTGTAAACATTATTTATTTATTTCCTTTCTTGTGCAACTTTCATTTTTCCTGGAGTTAATAACAGTCTCATTCCCGCCCCCCACCCTTTGCCTAGCTTTCTGGGTACCTATCATTAATTTATCACCAGTCTCTCTCCCAGAAGTGTAATTCTCTCCTGCATTCAAATATATCAGTGGAGCTACAATTTCGCTCTTCCCAGGAACCTTCCAGCCTTCTTGCTGTCTGGGCTCTTCATCTCTAGGTCTGTTGAACTGCTGCTCCTGACATTCTCTTTCACCACCAACCTGGGGATTCCCTTCATTTCTCTCCCTTGTAGTCAACTTTCTTGGTTTACCCCCTCATACAGATATAAACACATCCTTAAGTATCTTTCTAAGAAAGGGAGTTAAAGTTTTTGAGAGCATTTATCTTAAGTTGGCTTCCCCAGAAACAGAGACTAAGCAGGAGATTCTTGCGCAAGTAATTTATGGAAGAACTTCTCTCTGGAGTGGGAGTGAGGGGAACAGGTTAGGGCAGGGGAAGAAGATGAGCAAAGATGGGGAAGTGCTCTGATTGCTCCCATTCAGCACATAGACTTTTACCCTTAGCTGGGCTGGGGGTTCTTTTGTGTATAGTCTCTGGTGAGTGCCGTTGTTGGCTGCATGGAGTGTAGGAAGAATCTGGGGTTTGATTGCTTCCTATTCAACTTTCCACCAGTCCTCTTTGGTACTCATCTGCACTCTCATTTTTAGAGGCCCCGTGGCTCCTCTATTCCTGAGCTGTTCTGGGGTTCCGGAGTGAACCATCTTGTATTTGAGGCTCTTCCTAAGGCTCAGGTGTCAGCATTCTTGGGTTGTCAGACAATTATTACCTGCCTTTCTCTTCTAGCTTCTAAGACGTTATGGCTGTCATCTTCTCTCCCTTTCTTCTTTTCTTTACCTTTCATTTTGAAATAATTTCAAACTTTCCGGACAGTTGCAAAAATAATACAAACCTCATGCAGCAAACTGCAGCATACTCCCACTACCCAGATCCCCAACTTTAACATTTCACCACTTTTGCTGTATCATTCTTTATCATCTATCATCAATCTATCTGTCCAACTATCCATTCTTTGAACATTTGAGAGCAGTTGCAACATCATATTCTTTGAACACATAATACTGCCATCCTCCGAACAAGGAAACTCACTTCCATAATCACCTTAAGTATAGTAAGTTCAAGAAATTTAACGTTGGTGTAACACCTACAGTCTGTATTCCAATTTTTTTCTTATGTCCTAGTAATGTCCTTTTGAACCTCTTCTCCTCCATTCTCAGCTCCCACCTAGTATCATGTATTGCATTTGCTTGTCATTATCTCTGGTTTCTTTCCCTCCCTCCCTCCATTTCTTTCTTCCTTAAACTGTGGACACTATATACAACATGTGTCCTCCCATTCCAGTCCCTCCCAAGCATACCATTCAATGGGAGTAGTCGCATTTACAATGATGTAATACCCTCATCACCTTCCATTACTAGAACTCGCCCTTCACCCCAATCAGAAACCCTGTGCTGATTTTGTATTAACTCCCCACTTCCCCTGTCCCCCGCCCCTGGTAACCTGTACTCGGCTTTCTGTCTGTATGAGTTTGCATATTCTTTGTTATATTTGCGTGGGGTTCAAATATAACATCCTAAATCTGTAGCAGTCTTGTTTGCTTTGATGCCATCTTAACTTCAATGCCTGTTCCTTTACGTAGTTCTTGTCACGTTATGAATTTAAACCACTGGTTTATCATCACATTCATGCATTTACCTTTTATATCCTATAGGAACTAAAAAGAAGAGTTACAAATCAAAAGCACAGTAGTACTGGTATTTATATTAGTACCATGTCATTATCTTTACTGAGACTTTTATTTCTTCATGTGGCTTTAGTTAGTTGTCTAGTGTCCTTTCCTTTCAACCTGCAGTTTGTAGGGCTAGTCTGGTGGTAATGAACTCACTCCCTCAACTTTTGTTTATCTGGGAATGTTTTAATCCCTCACTCATTTTTGAGAGACAGTTTGTCCAGGTAAAGAATTCTTGGTTGGCAATTTTTTGCTTGCAGCACTTTCAATATCAATATGTCTTCATACTGCCTTCTTGCCTCCCTGGTTTCTAATGAGAAATTGGCAAGTAATCTTATAGAAGCTCCTTTTAACATGATATGTTGCTTCTCTCTTGCAGCTTTCAGAATTTTCTATCTTTGACATTCAACAGTTTGATTATAACATGGCATGGTGTGGGTCTATTTGGGTTTATCCTGTTTGGAGTTCTTTGAGCATCTTGGATGTGTATATTCATGTCTTTTTATAAATTTGGGGAGTTTTCAGCCATTATTTCTTTGAATATTTTCTATGCCCCTTTCTCTCTCTCTTCTCCTTCTGGAACTCCCACAATGCATTTATTGGTATGCTTGATGGTGTCCCACAGATTCCTCAGGATCTGTTCACTTTTCTTCACTCTTTCTTCCTTCTGCTCCTTAAACTGAATGATTTCAATTATCTTATCTTCAAGTTCACTAATTCTTTATTCTGCTAGCTCCAATCTGCTATGGAGCTTCCCTAGGGAATTTTAAATTTCTGTTACTGTGGTCTTCAGCTCTGTTTAGTTCCTTTTTATAATTTCCATCTCTCTATTGATATGCTCTCTGTGTTCATCTATCATATTCCTGATTTTATTTAGTTCTTTGTCTATGTTTATCTTTAGCTCTTTGAGGATATTTAGGACCATTTTTAAGGTCTTTGTCTGTAATTTCCCAGTTTAGCTCTTCCTCACTGTTGGTTTCTAATGCTTTAATCTTTTCTTTTGCCTGGGTCATTGATTCCTCTTTCTTTGTATATTTTGTAATTTTTTGTTGAAACCTGGACGTTGATATTTTAATGTCAAAGTTTAATGCCTTAATTTGCAGAAATTTAGATTCTGAGGTATCTCTTCCTTAAGTTTGTACCCAGCTAGTGTTATGACAGAGCATTCCTTGAATTTCAGCCACTAACCAAAAAAAAAAAAGGGAGGTAAAAAAAGAAAACATTTTTCCTAGTCTTTAGAGATTGATCTGTGTGAGTGCTCTCCTTCAGTGCTTATCCATACAATGAGTTTAGGCTGAAGCCTAGGGCCCCCCTGGTCCTTTCTGCACATGCCTCTTGTCTTGGGTCAATAGGCATTTGGTCCTAGGAATTCCTCCATTTAAATGATACAAATATCCCCTCTTCCCTAGGAAACAGTTTCCTCTTGGTCTCAGGCACTGCACTGTATGTCCTACAGCCAGCAATCCCTTGCCCCGGTCAGTCACTTGACTGCTCTCCCATAGTGTTCTATAGAACCCAGAGAGTCACCTTCTACCTACAGGTCAAGTTCTGGGACAGTGTGACCCTCAGGCCACTGCCAGACAGATTGGGTCAGACATACATGCTCCTAGTAGGTGGATGATGTATATTGCCTCTGGAATTGATACCAGTGACCCACATTGAGAGTGTGGCCAGCTCTACACCAATGCTTTGAGGGTGGGAGGGGTACCATTCACAGTGCCATGATCTAATTTCTGATTAGATGTACTTACTAGGTGACATTGTGGACATTATTATTTTTAGTGAATTTCAAGTGTAGCTTCAGGGTTAAATGCATGGCTTCAGAATCATACCTGAATTTCAAATCCTTGCTCTGTCACTTCCAGCTGGGTGACTTTATTAGTCAGCCAAAGGGCTGCCAATGCAAAGTACCAGAAATCTGTCAGCTTTTATAAAGGGTATTTATTTGGGGTAAAAAGCTTACAGTTCCAAGGCCATAAAAAGTCCAACTCAAGGTTGCTTTCTCACCAAAGTCAATTGCCACATGTTGAAGCAAGATGGTCACCGATCTCTGGCTGGTCACCCATCTCTGGCCGGTTTTTGCCTTCCCCTCTGGTCTTCCTCTTCCTCTTGAGGCTCCATGGGCCCAGCTTCTTTCCAATCTCAGCTGCAGGCTGTTACAGGGCTTCCTATATCCGTCTCGACTGTTCCTCCCAATCTCAGCTGTGAGCTATCAGGCAAAAGGACTCCTCTCTCCCCAGGGCCTCAGCTGTTTGAGGCTTCTTCTTTCTGTCACATGGCTGGATCAAAAATGACAGGGATTATTTTGTGAGCTGCATAATTGTCTGTTTTTGCTCCTCTGAGGCAGTTGGGGCACTATTAATGGGTTTAGGTTTATACGGTCTGGTTTACCTTCCAGAGGCAAGTGTTTAACGTGATGGGTACCACTGCTTATCAGTTGCCAAATACTTTCTGATGCTGCATTTTCTTGGAGTTGTTTATATCACAATATGTCTATCGGATTGTTCTGTTCATTTATTGCTAAAACTGATTTGTCCCAGGCTGTGGTCCTGGATTGTTTTTCCTGATGAGGCAGCAACGTAAACCTCTTCTTTCCCTGTAGCTCTTAGAATTTCTGAAAAGGCTCTAGCTCAGTGTAGGGGTAAAGGATGGCTCTAACTTGCTCTGGGGATGGTATGGTCAACTTTGGATGGCATCAGCTTGCTTTGGAGCTTTGGGAAAGCCACTGAATCTCTTTGGGTCTCAGTTTTTCCATCTGTCAAATGAAGCAGTTGGACAAGGTAGTCTCCTAAAGTCCCTTTCAACTCTAAAAGGGTCTGTGATTCTATCAGTAGACTCTCCGATTATCCATGAAGCTTTGAATAGTATCAGCTTTTTTCTACCACCCAAGAAAAATTCCATTATTTCTCAGCCAGTGCTGGTCAAAGGAGTAAAGGCATTTGAGTATGAGCTTATATAGTACCTAATTTGAAAGGTAAAATAACTTTCAAAATTTAGGCAATAGACTAAAAAATGAGCATTGAATCACTTCCTGATTATATGCCTCTTCTGATTTATCCACCTCCATGCTCTCTTTCATTAGCAAGAATAAAAGAGAACTCATTTAGGCAGCAGATGGATACTGAACAACTGCTCTGCTCTGGACCCTCTGATGGGTGGTATCAAGATGCAAAGATGCTTGAGGCACAGCTCTAATCCTGGGTGTGTACAAGGTCCAGGGGGAATACAGATAAAAATAATGAATCCAGCATGAGGGAAAAGGGGTACAAAGTGAGATGGGAAGGAAGTAGAGAGCATGCATGTTTAGTGAAGGCAGGTGCAGGGAGAGGGAAAGAGGAAGAATCCAAGGGAAAATCATACTGATTTAACACCTGTTTCCTGCCAGAACTGGGTTGGTATACTCCTTTCATAGACAGATGAAGGGAAAAGGAGGAGACTGGTTGTCAGCTCCTAACCCCTATGGTTGCATCCTGTGTCTTCAGGACTGGAGCTGCTAGCCCAGCTGTTTGCCTTGAAGGCATGGATGTGGCTGCAGGAGGTCTTTGGGCATCTCCCATCTGGGATAATAAAGGGACTGGCTGGCACGGACTTGCCTTCAGAGCCTATACTCTGATGTGTTGGGCCTGGTGCTCAGCACCTCCTTCTCTGTGACCCATCTCCTCCAGGCCTTGCTTTGTAGGAACAATTGAGAGTGAATCAGATCCACCGCTTCCTGCTTCTGTATCAGCTAGTTCATATGTTATGGCACTCTCGTAACAAATGCGTAATGTTTAAAGGAGCTTTGCTACTGTTGAGAGCTTTAGGCAAGCCACCTATTTTGGGGAAACCCAATTCCATTTCAAGATTGTTCTTTGGTCACTTTCTAGTTTATGTGGGAGGCAGGGAGGCTGGCAAGAGAAAGGAAGGAAGGGAATCCAATTGGGTCCTGGATTTGACTGGAAGGATAAAGAGTGGCGATTCTCCAGGAGCCATCCCCCTGAATCATCTGGAGGTGCTATTCCATCTCGGGCATCCCAGATTCTGACAGGCCCCGTCTTGAGAGGCACACCTCTTGGGCCCCGCCTTAAACTACTGCCAGATGGAGATGTTGTACACAAGAACATTATGTATTTCTCATGTGTAGGGGCAAAAAAAGGTTGATAACCAATGTCATAGAGGAATGGAAGGGAGTTTTGAGAGAAAAGGTTGGCCTTGGTACTGAAAAGGTGATAAGGAGCAAGGCTTGCGAGGACATGATGGTCATTTCGTCCTTGGTTGGGGCACGGGGAGGGGTAGAAGGATGAGATGCAGAGCCTTGTCTGGACCATGTGGTTTTAGAGTTGTTGAAGGTGAGGCTAGGTGAGAGATCCTGAGAGAAATATGCAGGAGGAGAGGGGCCTGCTGGATTGGGGCTTGGAAAGGTTTACACCTTGTCCCGTGTCCTCTCTGGGGAGTTTGCCATGAGTGGCCACTACCAAGGACTGTTGAATTCTAATGCTAGTGAGGGATGGATTAGGCTGTGGCCGGGAGGAGAAGGCCTCAGGCTTCCTGTGATGGCCTTTTCCCACAGTCTGACTCATGGATCTGAACTCGCCTACCTTGGCTCCTATCCCATCTGGATGAGACATGTTCATTCTGTCAGGGAATTTCTGAGGCAGGTGCAGTTTTTCATGGGTGGCACGAAGGCTTTTGCTGGGAGAAGCTGGCCCAGAGCAAATGTCTGTGTGAGCTTGATGTCAGAAAGGAAATGGCTTTCTGCATGGATTTCTTCTTTATTGTTGATGGTGTAATACCTGGTTCTGTCACTCTGTGTGTTATTTTGGACATGGCTGATGCAGATATATATATAAAGAATTTAATATTATTGAGTGATAGACAAAGCCTTGGAAGTAAATGTGCTCACTGAACAAATAAATACTGACTAGAAAGCTCAAGGCAAAGCCTTTGGGATCAGGGAAACAGGAACAACCAATCTCGGATACTTAGGAGGATCAGTCTAAGAGAGAAACGGGAAAGTTTTGGTAAACACCGGAAATATTACTCTCAGGTGTAATATTACCTGTAATATTGACTACAGATAAATGTGGGAAGCAGTTGCTGGAGAGAGGGGTTTCCACTCTCATCAAGTTTGTGGGTTCTCCACATTTGATGTGTTCTTTTTTATGTCCAGTAAGATTTGCGCTTTCTCTGAAAGCTTTTCCACACTTTTCACATACGTAAGGTTTCTCCCCAGTATGAACTCTCTTATGCTCAGTTAGAGTGCACTGACAGAAAGCTGTGGCACA
>JAQZBX010074475.1:0-14739 GCA_029593785.1 Cabassous unicinctus
CAGGTTACTTGGATGAGTCCATTGAGCTGTAGGGTAGGAGTTGCAGCTCCACTGAGATTCCAGGCACTTCCTTTGGGATGCAAGGAAGCTCCTATCAACATTTTGTGATCAGGAACCAGCCCTAGCTTGCCTCTGCATGTGTTTGTTGCTATAATTTTCCTCGGCTTTGCCTAAACTGCCTCCAGATTGGGGAACCATCGATCCAGACACCATTCTTGTTGAGGGCTCCCTCATTTCCATGAAAAGATAGCAAGCTTCCTGCCTATGTGATGAGCAGAGCTCATGGGCATGCCTAAAATCCGAAGCAAAGGATATTTTCACTCCGATTGCTTGCCTGAAATTCTAACCTGAACTCTCTGCTGTTCAGCTCTGTTCAAAAAACTTGGGTTGGAGAAATAACCATTGTGGGGACAGGGTAGTTTCCCGATGATGTTGAAGAGTTAAGTTGAGCCATCCTAAGCCATCTGAGAGCTCATGCTTGGACCATAGTGCCTTGGACCCTCCTAGAATTGCTGTTTCTGATCTCCCTTTAGGTCCTCAGCTTGCATTTCTTCCCTATAATCAACAGTAAGTTTCATATAACTATATATGTGTCTTGGAACTTAGTAAGTTGTCAGAAACTTAGTAATTATTATAGGGATGTTGCTGGAGATTGTGTCTGTTAAAGTACATATTACTAGCAGGAGCAATCCACAGGAAAATTTTCTCTGACATCATGGCTGAGAAGGCAGAGCTTCTGTTCTACTTTTTGCTATTATATGGACATTGAGAATCTTCTGCTTCTCTTTGCTCTGGCTGCTAGGAAGCTTAGAGCCAAATTAGCAGCCATCTGTATCAGCTGTGGTCATTTTTGTGGAATAGCTGGGTGGAGTGAATGCCCAGTCTCAACTTTACTAGATATCATAAAATTATTCTCCAAGAAGGTGGAATTTACACTTCCATCAAGCAATCTACAAGTGTTCATCTTTCTCCTTATCCTCACCAACGCTGGGTTTCCTCACAATTTCATTTTTGCCAAGCTCGGATTTTGAAGCAGTACCTCATTTTTCTTTTGTTTAATTTCCCTAATTACTCAGGGGCATTTTTTCATATATGTTTTGGCCTTGGAGATTTAACTCACTTGCAAGTTACCTGTTCAGAGCCGTTGTCCCTTTCTTTCTATTGGAATATTGGTTTTTCTTTTTTTCTTTTAGATTTCTTTAAGATTTGCAAGATCTTTCTGTCTACTTCCTTTTACCTTGACTTCATCTTATCTCCCTAAACTGTTGTGCCCCAGCTTGATTTCTTTAGCTATTTATTTATATTCTTACTGTATATATCTATGTAAGCTGCATAAATACTCTTGGGTTGTATTATCAAGGTAGGTAAGTTGTGGTATTAAACAATCCCCAAATTTAAGTGGCTGGACACAGAAAGAGTTTACTTCTCTCTCCTGTACCACCCAGTGCAGGTACTGCTGACTGGTTGGCTCTCCATAGTGATTCAGGCACCTGTAGTCTGCCAAGCCCTGAGTTCCAGAGTTCTCTGCTGGACTCTCCATGTCCAGACAGCGGGGAAGAATGTGGGGGATATTCTCAGGGATGACGAACATGACTTCTGTTCTGTCTCAGTGGCCAGAACTTAGTCTCTTGGTCCCATTCCCTCCAGGGGAGGCTGGGAATGTCTTGCCCAGGAGGCAGGGGATATGGGGATTGGAGAGCACATTATCGTCTGTCATTACAAGGATATAAACACATATTTTACTTTTGTCTTTCAATCTGTCTTTATGGTCCAGTATGACTGTGTTTACTTTCTTAATGTCATCTCAGATCCTCAATTTGGCAGCAACAAAGCCCAAGTGCCTGCAGATGTGGTAGAAGGATGGGTGGGTGGAATGTCAGGGAGAGAGAGTTCAGCTCCATATAGGTGACACTGTCCTCAGAACTGCCTAGAGTAAGAATCACCTTGAGGTGATTCCAATCACACCCACCTTTGCTGTGAAGGAAAGAGAACTAGAGTGGCCAGAGGAAGGGAAAACCCTGGGAAAGTGGTGACACAGACATCAAAGAGGAAACCCACTCCTAGAAAAACAGTGGTCTGCAATGTCAGGTGTAGAGAGAGTCAGGAAAATGTAGAATAGCTGTTGGGATCAGAGGTAGATTATCAAAGGGCAAGGAAGCAGGTGACTGTGGCCAGCGCTGCAAAGGAAGAGGGCGACACGGCCAGAAGGACCACGTATGGGGACTGCTGAGAGCCGTCCTGACGGCCAGCTCCTCCTCAACTGAGCAGATATGTGAGGCGCTCCACGTTCCTGCCTTTGGGGGCTCACCATCTGGAAGGGCAAAAGTTCTCACACACCTGATAACACAAGTCAGACCACGGCAAACCCCACAACACAGCTGTGAGCGAGCTGCTGGGAGAATAGAGATCAGGGGAAACTGATTCCGCCAAGAGGGTTGAGAAGGCATTTAAACTGGGCTTTAAGAGATGAGCAGAATGTGTGGTGGGTGGAAAAAGGAAAATGGCAGGGACTTTGCAGATAACGCTCATGGGAATTAAGCAGCCCGCTTACTATTTACACAGAGCATACAGCATCTCGCTTACCCTGACAACAAGCATTAGTTATCAGGACCCCGCCCAGCTGGTGAGGAAATGGTGTGAAAATATGTGAAGAAACTTGCCCGCCACCCCTCTGCCCAGCGCCCTGAGTGCCTAGAAGCCATGCCAGCCCCTGGGGCCACTCGGGTTGGGAGGCCACTTCAGATGTCAGCAGGGTGATCAAAAGAGCAGGGACCCAGGAGTCAGGGGGGAGTGGGTTCAAATCTGGTTCAGATCCTAACCCCTATGCCTTAGGGCTGAAGGAGGATCGACTAAGAGAACTAGGCTTCAACGTCCCCTGCCATCACCTGCAGGTAGGGGCTTGGTGATGGGCTCGTGGAATCTGAAGTAGCTGTGGTATTTCTGGACAGACCCCTCTTGCTGCCCCTAGTTAGCAATTCTGCCCTTCAGAGGGGCCCCCATCTCTGGCCCTTCTACCCTCTTTCCTTTAGCCCCCTGGGGCTGGCCCATGGCAGTCAGCCCTCCCGGCTCTCCCAGCGAGAGCCCTTCCTGGCTCCAGCGCGCCTCCTTCAAGTGGCTTGGATCACAGCACACTCTTGCTCACACCCTACACTGACTCCCCAGGAGTGGCAGGCCTTCCCAATCTGTCCCCCAACCACGTCTCCACGCTGCCCCCCTTCTCCCCAGCAGGGACCTCTGCTCTCACCTCCCAGCCCCCACCCATATACCTCATTTACCTGAGCCGAGAAGGTGCAGCCCCTGCCAAATCCACAGACCCTTCAGGCCCTGAGCAACTCCCACTTCCTGCCTGCAACCTTCCCAGGGGTTCCACTCTATCCACCCCCACATTCCCACGTGCTCAGCTCTCCTGCACACCCTGGTTCTACTTTGGCTCACTAGTGATTTTCTATCATGTTGGGCACCCAGCTGAAGGGGCCAAGGGGAGGTCCCTCTTGCCAAGAGGTAAGCCCTGGGTGGCGAGGTATCCGCCCAAGGGAAGAGGTGCCTTTTTTGAACGTGCACTAAGGTAATGGTGGGCGAACAGCAGCCCCTACCCTGCCCTGGGACAGGGAGTGCTCAGCTGGGGGTGGGACAGGACAGCCAGGAGGCTCAGCGTCCCTTGCTGAGATGGCACTAGCCAGAGCAAGGTAGCGCGTCAGCAGGCCCTTCTCTGGGGGACTCACCCCCTGCACCCCTCAGGCCACGCCCCAGTTGTTCAGGATTCCAGAATTGCCCTCTGCCTTCCCTTTGTGGCCAGTATTGGACTGTGAGGCCCAAGCCCCAGGGGCCATCCTAAGTGGCTCTGCCAGGCTGCTGTCCACTGCTGGAACCACCAGGCCATGCTGCTCCACTGGAATGCGACCCAGCTTCCTCGACGAGATTGGATAGCACCCAGCTAAGCCCGTAGGGAAGAGGGGACGCAGAAACGAAGGGAGGAGATGGGGCAGGACGAGGGAGAAGAGGGGGCTGCAGAGCGAGCCAGGGAGGCCGCCGAAGCCGGGGCCTCAGAGAGCCCCACACAGGTGCCCTCTCAGGAGAGGAGTAAGAACCCACATCTATCACCATTCCATGTTTCCTGCCCAGGACTTGTGTCCCCAGAGGAGGGGGTGCCCAGAGGAAGATCAAAACCCTTCTCTCAGGACCACCACAAAATTTTTTTCCCCTTGCACTTTCCCTAGACCCAGAGCCCACTGGTTCTGCTCTAACCTGGGATGGGGGGAGGGGTGCTTCCCGGAAGGAGGACCCCAGAGGGCACTCTCCCAAAGTCACAAGGTGGGTGGCCTGGGCCTCTGGTGGACCCCTTGGCCAGCTCCTGAGGGTCTGGTCTGCAGGTGATGTCCCTTACCTCTGCTCACCCAGCACCTGTCTTCTCTCCCATCCCAATCTGGCAAGACTGAACCCAACACCCTCACTATCCATGGGAACCTGGCCCAACTCACTGAAGCCAGGAAAGATGGAGAAGACAACCTGGGCCACCCCTACCTCCAGCCTGTGCAGCCACATCTCCCCGCAGCCAGAGCAGTGGGCAGGAGGGGGCAGCAGCCAGGAGAGAGTTCGCCCCAGCCTTCCACAACTCCAGGGCTCGGGCATTCCTCGGCCAAGAGCCAGGAGAGTCCAATTCTGTAGGCACATACCTCGAAGCTTATTTGGTCCAACCCTCTCATTTTGCTGGGGGGCAGGGTCGTCAATAGCCCAGCATCTCCCCCCAGGCCCAGAGGGAGCCCACATCCCCTCTTCAGGGAAAGAGGAGCTGCAGGGGGCTGCATGAATCTGAGCTGCTGGGGAGAGGTGGGGGAAGGCCAGGAATGGTTTAGTCTTAACAAAATAAAATTTTATGTTCCTTAAATACACGAAGTCACCCCGAGCGGCCATTAACAAAGTACGGTCAGGGAAAGGTACTGGGCTGCTTCAGAGACGAGGTCAGAGCTCACTCATGATTGGCACACTAACTGCTCTGCCACTCGGGGTTGCCAAAGGGCTCAGCCCTCCCTCTGCCTTCTGGAACACAACCGTGCTCAGAAGCCGGGAGCTCCTGTTATTATTACCTCGTTCCCACTAGGAGTTTGTTCAGCACATGTTCCCATCAGCAGGATCCAATTCCTCTCTGCCCTTGTGAAAGCATCACAAATTCTAAATTAGAGGTGTCTGAGCTAACAACGGCCTCGCTCTACTCTTCTTAAGTTTCTTCCATTGTGTGTTTCTCAGCCCACCACCATCCCCCAGCTAGATCTTCAATTCCACGGAGACAGGGACCATGTCTTCTATTTCAGCCACTCAACAGGTATTGATTGACCACCTGCCATGGGTGGTACCCGGTGCTTTGGGGAATACAAAACATAGGAAAGCCGCAGCCTCCACCCTCAAAGTCTTCAAGCATCTATGCTGCCTTACTTTATGTGGCCATCGACATTTTTAACGCTATTATAGACACCAGCTCATTTGACACCCAATAGGTCCTGGGGAATGGAGAGTTAGTATTCTTCCCATTTGTTGGATGAGTAGACCGAGGCCCAGAGAGAGTAATTTACTCCTCCAGAGCCACACAGCCTATTGGTGGTGGAGCTAAGGCTAGTGCCTCTGGTTCTCCATTCTTGCCAACCTGCCAGTGGGCAGACACACACATTGCTCACGCAACAGCCTCTGTCACCAGCTCATTTGAGGGAATGAGAGCGTTTCCCCTCCTCTCTGGTCTGGCTCAGCGTAGCACTGAATACTAACCCCTCACCCCAGATTGTTTACGCAAACATAGGTTCATGAAAGTAGAGTCCACGCTTCCTCATTGGGGGCAAAAACAGGATCTAAGCAATGAAAAACTCTATATGAGAACACTTGGTGTTTAGCCCAACGCCCACAGGAGAAGAGGGGCCTGCCTGGAGGAGCACCCCCACCCCCACACGCTCTCACGTTCAATGCCGCCCACGGGGTTCTGCCCCCACAGCGAGCACCGTGAAGAAGGCACCTGTTCAGCGGGTGGATCTTGTTTATAGTTTTAAGGAAAACATAGAGGCCCCGAGGTGGCTGTAACTCCGTCCTACCAGCTCTCGGGGGACAATGAAGTTGTCCCATCCCAGGAGGCACACAACTGAGCTTGCGCTGACAGCCACGTCCAGCCTCTGATCTCTAACCCAAACCGACCAACAGGAGTGTGCAGACGGCTTGGTGTGGCCCATCTCTGCTGCTTGGGACAGGGTTCTGGGGTAAAAATTGGAGCCGGATGAACTAAACTGGGTGGGGGCTTTGGGGTATCGCCCTTCCCTTTGCTCCAGCCAAACCCATTTATTCAGCTGCCCGGGAATGTTTTGTGGGATGCCGCTGGCTCCTCCAAGGACACCCAGTGGATGTGGGAGGCCGGGCTGGGGGTGGGGTGGGAGGGCGAGAGGAGGCAGATGCCGCCACCTGGCCTCTACTCCCCATAGGGGCGGAAGTGGGCAATAAACTTCAAGAGCTAAAGAGTCCATATGGGCGGAAATGACTTCTGGGGAGGAGGCGGGCTTAGACCCTGGAGGGCCTGTGCAGGAGCTTCCTCTCAGAGGCGCAGCAGAAGAGAAGCCTCTCACCAGTCTGGGAAGCTTGGTCCCAGACAGCAGTGGTTCTCAAACTTGAGTGTGCATCAGGCTCCCCTGGAGGGGGGGTTAAAACGCAGCTCACAGGGACTCACTCACCCCCAGAGTTTCTGGGTCAACAGGTATGGGGTGGGGCCTGAGAGTTTGCGTTTCTAGGTTCCCAGGAGATGTTGAGGCTGCTGGTCCGAGGCCCACACTTTGAGAACCCCTGAAGCTTTCTAGAGAATGGACAAGCTGACCTGTTATTGGGGAGGGTCAGAGCCTCCGGTCCAGAAGGATGAGCAAATGGCTGTCTTCAAAGACCTCTCAGTTGGCTCCCTGGTAGTGATGTGCAACGATAAGGCAGGGAAACAGACAAATGACCTCTCAGCCTTCTTCCTTCTTTCACCTCATGAGGGAAGAGGGAGACACAGAGGACGAGGTTAAGTAGGGCCTCCCAGAACTGGAATCTCAATAGCACGTGTGTGTGTGTGTGTGTGTGTGTGTGTGTGTGTGTTGGCAAGATGGAGCTGGCCTTCCCCCTGCTTCAGGAGTTCATCAGAAGAGCTGGCTATGCCTTCATTTCCCACCGTTTGAGCTCAGCTCTCTAGACCTCTTTTTCACCATGAAAGTCACTTCATGGAGATCCACCCTCTCGCCTCCTCCCGCCTCCGCCTGGCTCATACCCATCCTTCATGCCCAAGCCAAGCCCCTACCTCTTCCAAGACGGCCCCCTGGCTGATCGGGCCCTTCTCTGTGCCCCTGGCTGTCCCCACACCACAGAGTCTGGGCCACATGTGCTCTTTCTCCTATTTAGCCCACAGTGGCCTTCACGTGGCTGGGCCACAGCAGGCGCCCAGTAAATCATACTGAGCTGAATTTGATTTAGAGCAGAGCTAAGAGAACCAGGAGTGGGAGGCAAGGAATGGCAAGGCCATGGGTTCCCAACTGCTGAGCTAAAAGTGGAAAGTACAGTCACAGCCGCAGAGGCTTGGCCTTCTTCCTTCTCTCACCATCTGCTTTACAAGGAAGGGAGCAGAGAGAGGCCACAGCACATGTTACTCACTTGCTGAAGTCACGGATTGAGGCAACCGGGGACAGGAGAGTTAGAGAAAGGGCCTTCCATCCCAATGAAGGCCCCTCCAGCTACCTTGTGGTTCAGGCTCCAAATTTAGGACACTCCCCACCCCTCCTCCCCACATCCAATGCCTCAAGTCCAATCAAATCTTCCTCCGATCCCTACTCTAATCCATCCACTTCTCTCCGGCTAACTGGCGCCTCCCTGACCCAGGCCACCATCTCCCACCTGAGCCCTGCAGTAGCCTCCCCTCCTGATGCTCTGCTCCAACTTCTGTTCCCTCTCATCCACTCTAGCCAGGGTGATATTTCAAAATGTAAATGAGTCACATCACTTCCCTGCTTAAAGCCTTTCCAAGACTCCCTATGACTCTTTGAATAAAATTCAGACTTCTTGCCATGGCCTCCCAGACCTTTTCTGAGCTGGTCTCTGCTCCGATCTCATGGTTCCCAATTTTTCTGTTGCTGTCCTCCTCACTGCCCATGCTGTGGCCACATCCATCCCCCGTGCCCTGCAGGTTCATTCCCCTCCAGCCTTTCTGCAGGAATGCCCTTCCCGGGACTCTTCCTGGAGCAGGCTCGAATGCCAAGTCAGGTGCACGCCATGGAGCACAGGGCTTTCTGCTGGTTGGATGATTGATGGGTTGGTTGTTGGAGATGATGCCAATCCAAAGAAGAGTGAGAAACAGAAGGAGATCCAGCCCCAGGGCAGGCCAGAGTGGGACAGATTTCAGAATAAGTGGATCCCAATCGTTAGCCCACCCAGGAATGGACACGACTGAGGCCAAGACAAGTGGGGATGCCTCACCAGGCTCCGAGGAGGCTGGGGTCCTGGCTCCTGCCTGGGCGGGTAGGTCAGGCTGTCACCTATCACAAGTGAATAGTGCCCCCCCTGGAGCCCCCTGTAGTGCCCTGGGGAAGTTATTGTTAGAGCCTGGTTCTAAGGGGGGCTTGGAAAGAGACCCTGGCGGGCTGTTCCTGGGAGAAGGAGGTCACTGATGACCTTTTCTCCCTGGAGACAAGGGAATAGATGTCCACCTTCTTGTTATCACAGTATGGTTTTGCAGGGTCAGTGATGGGCAAAGCTGGGGAAAGTGGAGGCTCCTTCTGTTTCAACATCTCAAGAGATTTGTCATCCCCTAAGGGTTAGCTTTTCGTAATGCTTTTGTGGCTGCAAGGGTCTCTGGTTAAGATACTAAAAACCAAGTGATCAGTAAGAAGCAAAATGATACAATTCTATCCCCACGTCCTCAGCCTTAGGCACCTTCCTGCCTCCCATGCGTACAGGGTGTGGGACTGCTAGACCGCCTGGGCTGCTGGGCTGATTCCATAAGCCAACAGCTTAAAGCACCTAGTCCGGCAGTGCCTGATACAAGCATTACCCTTATTGTGTGTTCTGCTGGGGGGGTGTGGGGGGGGGATTTTTGGAACAAGGACTCCCTGGCACCTTTACAACTATACCCCAAAGAGAAATAATTGGAAGAAAGCAGAAAAAGGAGAAATGACAGTATTGCTTTTCAATATGCTTCTAATTTGGAGATACTGGCAAAGGTCTGGCTGCTGAGAGACATCGTGGCAGGGGAAGCAAGCCCTGACCCGGAGCCAGGGGGCCTGGGGTCTAGAAGCCACTGTGAGCAGCCTGGGGGCCTGCCCCAGCTCACTCTGCCTCCATTTCCCCACTGCACACGAGGGTGCCAAGAGGAGCCCTTCCCCCCAGCCCGGCTCCCTCCTAGCGCCCGCGGAGTCTGGGATTCTATTTAAGAACCCGCCGCCCATCTGGTTCCCATTGAGGAGGCTGCGTTTTCTCAAGCCCCTGCAAGCCACGGATTCCCACCACGTGACCCCATCTTCTCCCAATGGTGCTCTGTTTTATGGCTTGTTGTTCTGTGTGCGTGATTTGAGTTTGGGGACTTTTTTCCCCCATACACACAGATTTCCCTCCCTCTTCCAGCAAACGTGGAGCCAGAACTTTTGACCCCCTGAAACCCCCAGGGGAATGGCGATGGGGAGAGAGGGCAGGAGGAGAAGGCTGCCTCCACCTGCCTGCTGCGACCTCTTTCTCGGCTTCTTCATTTATTTCTTCTCTGTTTGAAGTGCTGGTCCTGACGGCTCCTCGCATGAATCAGCTGAGAGCTGAGGCCAGAGAGGAGGCTGGGGAGAAGGAACAGGTTCGGTTCAACAGTTCAGCCAGCGTTTATTGAGCCGCCCGGGCCTGTGCGTGCCGGAGCCGCGGAGGAGCGAGGTCGGCAGCACGCAGGAGGGTTGCTGTCCAGACGGCCCTGCCAGGGAACACAGGAAGAACATGGGCTCAGTCAAGGAAGGGGGAGGGCACAGAGAGGGCTTCCTGGAAGAGGCGGCACCCATGCATTTTTTTTCATTCATTCATCCGTTAACTCCATATTGTTTATTAGGTTCCTCTTAGGTGCCAGGCCCGTGCTGGGTGAGGCTCTGCAAATAGAGGGGTGAATCAAACATAGTCCCTGTACTCACAGGGGGCATCTAGAGGAAGAGAAAGATGCCACATGGACAACAACATCATCTATAACAATATCTATAGGGGAGCAGAGGTGGGTTGAGTGGTTGAGCGCCTGCTTCCCATGTACGAGGTCCTGGGTTCGATACCTGGTACCTCCTAAAATTATATATACACACATACTCACAAAGTGTGAAAATACTAAGAGCAATTATAAAGGGGGTTTCGTTTAAATTAGCCCATCCTGAAGGAAGTAACATTTAAGCAGGATTGAAAAGAAGAGTGAGAAGGGGGAGAGGGTTCCTGGCGGGGGTGGGGTGGGGTGGGCTTCATAAAGTGCTGAAACCTGGAAGTGTTGCCACCATCAAGAGACAGCAAGAAGGGCCTGTGTGGCCAGAAACGGGGACGGGCTGGGGGAGTGGAGCCCCAGATGAGCCAGGAGAAGCGGATAGGGGCCTGGGGTCGAGGTCAGGGATCATTCTGAGGTCAAGTTGAGGGGTTATGGAGCAAGGCTCAGTGCTCAGGCCACGGCCTGAGTGGGAGGCTGTGCTCAGGCCACCGCCAGGATTACGATTTTGATGCCAGAATCAGGGGTTGGTCTGTGGCCAAGGTTAGAGTGAGTCTGAATCCAGGGCCAGAGTCATTGTGAGGTCAAGTTTAGGGGTGAGGCGTTCATCCAATTCCACGGAGAATCTTCCCGGCCGATTCTCCAGGGCTACAGTGATGGGCTGGTCTTGTCCCTGCCCTCCTGGCACTTCCAGTTGAATGGGAGAGTGATTAACAAGTAATCAATTGCCTGAGTAATCACTGATTGCAGTAAGGGCTATGGAGGGAAATACTGGATGCCCTGTCACGTCAGAATAGGTTATCGTCCCAGTCGCAAATTACCCCCAACTTCACAACTCAACACAGACACTGATGATGTCCCTGCATCCGGTGGGTCAGGAATTGGAAGGGGTGTGGAGGGGTGGCTGGCCTCTGCTCCATGCTGCCTGGTGCTTCGGACTCAAAGGCTGGGGGGACCCCATGTCTGGGGCTGGAGCCATCTGAGTGCTCCCCCCTCACCCGCCTGGCCCCTGGGCCAGGACTGCCCACCAGACCACCTCCATGGGCCTCCTCTCAACACGGCAGCCTCAAGGTGTTTGGGCTTCTGGCCTGGCTACCAGGCCTCCACCACACGTGTCACAGGGAACAGGCAGAACTTCGCCGCCTTTCGTGACCCGGCCTCAGAAGTCCCCCTGCATCACGGCACCACCACTGCCCTCGACCGTCAGAGCAGTCACAGCCCGCGGAAATGGGGAGCCAGACCCCACCCCTGCACGGGGGTGCAGCAAGCCTACCTTGTGGAAGAGCACGTGGGCTGGGCAGTATTAACCTTTGCTAAATACCACCTGACTCAGATACCAGCAGAGACAGGGGTCCATCCCGAACAGACTCAGAAAGAGGGGGAGAGAGTTTTCTAGAATGCACGGCGGCCTGGGTGGGATCTAAGCATTTAGCTAGGCAGCCCCCAGCCCACAGCACACGCTGGGGGTAGAGTGGGAGAATTCAGGGTCAAGGAGCTCTGCAACGGATCAGGAGAGAGGGCTGACGATTTCCCAGGTCTGGGCTCCGGTTGCTGCCTCCAGCATCGGTTTTCCCTTTATCAAATGGGAGTTAAATTCTCCTGGTCTGGGCGGATTGGAGCCCAGCACACCCCAAACTGGTTTGGGGTTCCCGGGAGCTTGAGGAGTCTACAGGTGGGCCTAACTTTAATTGGTTGCCATATTTTGAAAACCTTTGGTGCCTTTACAGATGGTAGTTGTTAATAACTTTTTGCTGATTAAATTAGAAGCTTTGTGAATCAGATTCCAAATGAAATACACCAGGGAATGCCTTGCCTTAATGGAATTGTATGGTAAAGTCTTCTGTAAAATGAAAAACATTTTCTAAAGTTAAGAATTTCTCCCACTTGACTTTTTTTTAATATACAGATTTACGTTTACCTGGTTTGTGGAAAGCAGAGGCTCCCTTCCCAGGCTCCATGCCCAGAAAAAACATTTCCTTTGCTCATGTTGGCTTTTCTCTGCCATCTGGAGCTTTGTCTTCTGTCCTGGGGCGATGAGAAGAAAAGAAATGGGTTCCAACAGCAGCAAGGATTTAAATCAGAAGGGGATGGAGCCTGAGTTATGTGGGTCTTTAGGAAAAATAAAAACAGCTGGACCAGGCACCAGTCCTGAGCCTGTGAGGATGAAACCAGGCAGTGCAGGTCCTGCCTCCAGGGACCCAGGTGTTGGGAGCGGAAAGGGCCTTGTACGGGGTGCTGGTCACAGTTCCCTGTGTGGTCTTGGGGGCCTCTCTCCCCGCACTGGAGTCGCCTCTGAGGGTCACTCCTCCACTCTCTGGCCCCTGACCCAGGCAGCACCCACCCCCAAACCCCACCTCCTGGTCTTGGCAATGGCTGGAGCCCTGCGGCAGCTCAGGGCATGACCCCCTTCCTCGCTGACCCTGGGAAACTCCCTGAAGCTGGCCCAGGGGCCGAGGTCAGGCAGGAAGTGTGGCCCAGATGACCTCATGCTGGCTCCTTGCCCTGATGTTCATCCAGCCTCAGTGACTCACCTTGCGGGGGGTGAAGCCAAGGCTGTTTGAAAACAGAAAGCCCTGTGGGGGCCCTTCCCTTCCATGGCTCCAAGAACAGGCCTTTGGCAGCTCTCAGCTCTTCCCTTCCCAGGGACCCAGAATGGAAAGCTAGATGTTTCCCAACCTGGGTCATTGTTCCCCCGGGGGCAGGTAGAATACTGCCTTCCCTCTTCTCACTTCTCTTAAGAGCCAGGAGGCTGGGACTGTAGGCCCAGCCTGGCTGTGTGGTGGTGAACGTGCTCTTTGCCCTCTCTGGGCCTGTTTCTGCATCCACTAATCTATGATCCATTCCTCCCCTTCCTCTCCACCCAAACCATCTCAATCTTCCCTCTTCACTCCTCAAAAAATCTCATGCATCTTAGTCTCAGGAAGGTTTGACTGTACTGAGAAGAATTCTGTGGCACGGCAAAGCTATTTCTTGCTCTCTGAATATTCATGTGCTCCCCCACATTTTGCAGCCCCCTTCCAGTTAGGTGGGGCCTGGGACTAGTTCTGACCAATGACTTCTCCTTCGCTGAGCAGAGCGGCTGAGAATTCGCCACGCGCTCTCTTCTCTTAACATCTGGGCAATGAACCCAGAGACCTCTTGTTACAGATTTGCACTGTCCATTGTGGTGGCCTCTAGCCACATGTGGCAAATTAAAATTTTTAAATTTGGTTGCCTAGTCACACTAGTCATATTTCAAGGTCTCAACAGCCACACGTGGCTAGAAGCTAACGTACTGGCCGGTTCAGATACAGACCCTCTTCATTGTTACAGAAAGTTCTACAGATGGTGCCACAGAAAGTTCTACAGATGGTGCCATTCCAGATGGCAAGGCTCTGAGCTATCAGGTCACCTCCAGCTCGGGTACTCAAGCAACTGTAAGGAGTTTGAGCCTCTTGCCAAGCCACAGGGATCAGACATGTGCCTAAGCAAGACGCAGACTGGAACTGTGTGAAGCCACTGAGATTTCCGAGCGAATTTGTTACTATCACAGAGTCTGGCCCATTTTCACTGATGTAGCCTACACATGTGAGATAAACAGGGAGCAACAAAAACAGGCAGAAGAAAACCAAGTTCTCTCTTGTTGGGCAAATGTCATGTGCAATTCCAGCAATCCATGAAATAAAGGGTCAATCCCATCCTGGTCTGGTGGAGGGAGCTGGCTAACGCAAAATCATGGCAGAGCTGAATCATGGCAGCTCCTGGAGGAGCTGAAACTCGGCCTGCACCTTGGGAAATGGGCAGGGTTTGCATAGGCTTGTGGTATTCAACCTGCAAGAATTTTTTGGCTGCCCACCTGGGAAAATTGAGATGGGCAGAAGGGAAGGGCTAGCATTCCAGAGGAAGCACCAGAATGGGCAAAAAAACATGAGCAAAACGTTCAGGAGAACATAAAAGGACTAGGTCTCCCAATTTTCTTTGGGGTTGCCAGGGAACCTTAGGGCAGCTTAGGAGATAAGTCAAGTGGGAAATGAGAGGTGAGTTTCTCTTTGTTTCCACCCAGAGTTGGCCAAGAGAAGGGGGAAGAACATGCGGGAAATGAAGGATGAACTTATGTCATTAGCGATAGTCAAGGGTGGAGTTGACCTCAGGAATGACAAGCCAGAGTTCAAAGACTGGAGTTGTGGAGTTTGACTGGGAAGTGTGGGAATTCACAGGGGTGGCATTTTGCTTAGGAATGATTGGTTAATTGGTGATTAATTCACACCAGAAGCTAATTAACCCCAGAGCTCCTCCCTTCTGCGCTCCAGGCTCAACTTTCCAATACCCTACTTGGCTTCCTGGGCTGAGTGTCCTCTCGGCACCTCAGCCTCCGCCTTGCCAAAGGGATCCACACCCCCCACCTGACGCCAAGATGTCAGGGTGCTCCAGGCTCCCAGCCTTAGAATCCTCTGGGATTCATTAGCCACCCCGCATCCCCCCTCCCCCCAACACATGCACACAGCTCATCGTTCAACAAGTCCTGCTAAGGCCTCTGCCAGCAAAACCCTCGCCTCACCCCC
>JAQZBX010074476.1:0-14766 GCA_029593785.1 Cabassous unicinctus
TTTTTTTTCTTTCCTTCTATTTTGAGTTTATTTTGCTGTTCTTGTTTCCTCCTCTTGACAGGAAGCCATAGTCAATTTTTTACTTTTTTCCTCCAAAAACATTAAAGCAATAAATTATCATCTTTGTATTCTTTTACTTGCATCCCTAATTTTGATATTTATAATTTTCATTATCTTTCGGTTAAAAAATATTTTGAATTGCCATCATGATTTCTTCTTTAACCCAAGTGTGACAGGCTGAATAATGGACTCCCAAAGATTTTTACATTCTAATCCCCAGAACCAAACCTGTGAATGATATCTTATATGGCAGAAAGCACTTTGCAGATGTGATTGTTGAGGATCTTGAGTAGTAGGAGATGTGATGATGGAAGCAGAGATTGGAGTCATGCAGCCACAGGTGGAGGAATGCTGGCAGACTCCAAAAACTGGAAGAGGCAAGAAATGGATTATTCCCTGGAGCTTCTGGAACTAAAGAGTCTTGCTTGATTTTAGCCCATAAGACTCATTTCAGACTTTTGACCTCCAGAACGGTAAGAAAATAAATTTGTGTTACCACTAAGTTTGTGGTAACTTGTTATAGCAACAAGAAAACTAATATACCAAGTATTATTTAAGAGACTTTTATTGCTAAATAATGGATATTTATTTTATTTTTGTTATTGATTTCTAAATTATATTGTGATTAGAGAACTTAGTTTGTATAACTCAGTCCTTTAAAATTTGTTGAAACTTGCCTTATAGCTCAGGATATAGTAAATTTTTGTAAATATTCTATGTATGCTTGAAAAGAATGTATATCTGAAATTCCTGCACACGGAGACCAATATATGCCCATTTATGTTCAATCATTAGTTGTGTCATTCAAATTTTCTATAATCTTAACTGTTTCATATCTACTTTTCCTATAAACACAGAGAGGTATGTTAAAGTCTCATGCTGTGATTTTGTTGTTGTTGTTTTTCCCCACCTGTACATTTTTTATTTAAAAATGTATTGCTTATATACAAACATGTATGTAATATGCTTGTTAGAATGATGCTTGATTTAAATATAATACATATTAAAATTTTGAGGATGACTGTCTTGAGATGGAAGAACCAAATCAACACTTGTAAGCATTTGTAGCCTTCTGCAAGCAGACATGTGAACAATTTAAAACCGCACATTCCTTAAGTTGACTCTTCATAAGTAGAGGCTTGCGGCAAACAATCTCTCTCTTGATTTTGGTGATTCCTTCTGCAAATTTATTCTCCAGCTCTGGATGTATTTCTTCTTATGTTTCTGCCAATTTTTGCTTTGTATATTTTGAGACCATATTATTGGGAAAATATATATTTAGAATAGTGACATCTTCCTGGTTAAATGAATCTTTAAAAACATTTTTTTTTTAAATCAGAGAAATTGTGGGTTTACAGAACAATCATGCATAAAATACAGGACACCCATACACCACCCCACCATCAATACCTTACATTGGTGTGGAACATTTGTTACAATTGATTATAGAGCTTTTTTATAATTATACTTAAAAAACAAACAAAACAATGGTAGTAGCCAGCATTTATTGAGAGATTTTATGTTTTAGGCCCTGGTGTGAAGCAAGTTTTACATGGATTATCTCATTTAAAACAACCAACACACAGGCCTGTGAAATACGTCCTATTTTTAAAAAATATTTTTTAATTAGAGAAGTTGTAGGTTTACAGAAAAATCATATTAAAAATACAGAGTTCCCTAGTACGGTCACTGTGGAAGTCTGTTTGGCAGTTCCTAAGGAAATTAGATACAGATCTACTATGTGACCTGGTAATACCACTACTAGGTATATACCCAGAAGAACTGAGAGCAGTGACACAGACATCTGCACACCAATGTTCATAGTGACGTTATTCACAATTGCCAAAAGATGGAAACAACCCAGGTGTCCATCAGGTGATGAATGGATAAAAAAACCAACTGTGGTATATATACGCGATGGAATATTATGCAGCTGTAAGAAGAAATGAAGTTATGAAGCATATAACAACATGGATTAAACTGTAGGTCAATATGTTGAGTGAAGCAAGCTAGGCACGAAAGGTCAAATATTGTATGATTTTGCTACTATGAAATATACATAATGAGCAAACTCATAGAGTTAGTTAATAGCTTAAGAATATAAGTAACCAAAGAAAAGAATGTGATTAGAGAATGGAAAGCTGAAGTTTAATCTGTGCAGAATTGGTAAAAAGTTGTTTGGAAATGAATAGAAATGCTGAAAGCACATCAGGATTCGTAATTAGTAGCGCTAACATATGGGTTTGATACTGTTTTTGTTTTGTAGTAATGAAAATGCTCTAATATCGTTCGGAGTGATGAATGCACAACTTGGTGATTATACCAAATGCCATTGAAAACACTTAATTGTATAGTTTATGAACAAAAAAAAGTAATAGGGTGGGTTGGGGAAAAAATACACCAAATGTAAGATAATGGACTATAGTTAGTAGTAATACTTTGATGATGCTCTTTCATTTGTTAGAAATGTTTCACAATAATACAAGGTGTTTGGTGGTTTGATGTATGGGAGCCCTGTATGATGTTAATGCATGTTTCTTTTTTAAGTTCACAACTTTAAGTTATCCTTATTGTTTATGTGTGTTAATGTATGAACGATATACATCAATATATTAGTTTTAAAATGAAAAAAAAAAAAAATACAGCATTCCCATATATATCCCCCAGTTGTTGGCACTTTGCATTAGTATGGTACCTTTCTTACAGTTGATGAAAGATTATTAAAATAGTACTAACTATTGTTCGTAGTTCATTAGGCTTATTTTTGCTATATACCACTTATTAACACCTTGTATTAGTGTCATATATTTGTTATAATTCATGAGAGACCATTTCTTATACTTGTTCTATTAACTATAGTCCTCATCTACAATAGGGTTCACTGTATTATACAGTCCTATGTTTTCCTTTTAGTCTTTATTCTAGTAACATATAGGACTTAGTTTCCCCTTTTAACCACATTCACATATAAAATTCAGTGCTGTTAATTATACTCACAATAATGTGCCACCATCACCACCATCCATTTCCAATCCAAAATCAACCTAAATAGAAATTCTGTACAAATTAAGCATCACCTCCCCACTCTCTACCCCCAGTCTATCCCCTGAGCAACCTATATTCTAGACTCTGAATTTGCTTATTCTAAATAGTTCAGTGATACCATACAATATGTTTCCTTATGTTTATTTTACTAAGCATAATGTCCTCAAGTTGCATCCATGTTGTTGCATGCTTCAGGACTTTTTCCTTTTTATAGCTGAACAAAACTGTGTAATTACATTTTGTTTATTCATTCATCGGCTGATGGACACAGGTTGTTTCCATCTTTTGGCATTTGTGAATAATGCTGCTATGAACATCAGTGTGCAAGTATCTGTTCAAGTACCTGCTTTCAATTTTTCTGGGTATATACTTAGTCGCCAGATTGCTGGGTCATATGGTAATTTTATACTTCCTGAGGAACTGCCAAATTGTCTTCCACAGTGGCTGGACCATTTTACATTCCCACCAGCAATGAATGACTATTGTTCCTGTTTCTCCACATCGTCTCCAACACTTGTAGTTTTCTGCTTTTTTAAGAGCATTTCTAGTGAGTTAGAAATTGTATCTTATTATGGTTTTGATTTGTATTTCCCTAATGGTTAATGAAGTTGAGCACTTTTACATGTGCTTTTTATAGCCTTTTGTATATCCTTTTTGGAGAAATTTCTGTTCAAGTCTTTTGCCTATTTTTTAATTGGATTGTTTGTATTTTTATTGAGTTGTAGGATTTCTTTATATATTCTGGATATTAAACACTTATCAGACATGTGGTTTCCAAGTATTTTCTCCCATTGATTACTTTGTCTTTTCAATTTCATGATTAAGTGCTTTGGTGCACCAAAGTTTTTAATTTTCATGATGTCCCATTTATCTATTTTTTTTCTTTTGTTGGTTGTGAATTGGGTGTAAAGTCTAAGAAACTATTGCCTAACACATGATCCTGAAGATGCTTCCCTACATTTTCTTCTAGGAGTTTTATAGTCCTGATTCTTATGTTTAGGTCTTTGATCCATTGGGAGTTAATTTTTTGTATATGGTGTGAGATAGGGGTAAATGCATCATCATTATGTAGGTTCTCTCTTTATCCCTAGTCATGCCTTTTGTCTTAAAGACTATTTTGTCTAATATTGACATAGCTACATGTAGTAAATGTTATGATGCACTGCCCAGATCCCCCTTTAGGACAAAAGGAATTATTCCTTAGTTGCTGGGAGTGCTATCAGACAGCTTTCACCTGTCAGTTCTCTTCAGGAATTGTCCTCAGCTGAAGGGAGCCACAGTACCCAAGTCCACTCCTTCTTCGAGGATAACCTGTATTCTGTGACTGGTCACAGCAGGATTATAAAGGCCCAGCCCCCTTGCCAATGCTCCCTTCTCTCCTCTCTTCCTCTTCCCAAATAAATCTTTGTATTCTCCATGTCCCTTCTCTCTGTGCTTCCTTGTGGGCAATAATTTCTAGCCTCTCTTCCAGTTCACTAGTATCTATTTTAGTTCTATCTAATCTGCTGTTAAACCCAGTTCCATAAATTCTAAGCAAAATTTAAGCAAATTGAGCAGACTCAGAGCTAGAGTCTGGGAGACAGGTTTATAGGTGACAGGGAGAAGATTGTGAACCAATGCCTATATGGACAAAATCTATGATAAGGTGGAAGTGTGTAGTTGTGCAGTGGAAGGGCATGACAGTGGTACAATGATACTATTGGGTTGGGTGGTGCTGGTATGTGAGGGGGAGTAGGATGAGGAGAGTGGGTTGGACTGTCGGAGGAGGGTTGGGGGAGGGAGAAGATGAACACTGGGGATTTGAGGGTATGTGGTTGAAACCACAACGTTGGGAATGTTCTTTTGGCAATATGGCAGCAGAGGGCTACTGGTTTAGGATGTTGGATGTGGGGGGCATTCGGGACAGGGCACATGTGGGGCCGGCTTCTATGGAGTGTGTGAGTGTTCATCTTGTCATAGTGTGTTGTATCAGTGGGTGGAGACCCACATAATGAGTAGGAAGGTGTTGGGACTCCCATTCTGGGGATTCCTATTATTTTCTCAAATAGTCTTTCGAGAGTCTCTCAAGAGCATAGGCAGTGTCTAATAGGGGAGGACAGGCCAGTATGTCAAGCCCTCAATTTTTTTGCGTGTAACTATGAATCTTGTTCTTTAAGGAATGAAGCTTGGTGGTTGCCATGGGTCCCGGGGGGAGGCGGGGGAGGAATAGAATAGATGGAACATGGGGCATTTGGGGGGCCATGGAAGTGTTCTACATGATCTTGCAATGATGAATACAGGCCATGTTAAATTTCATCAAAATTTATAAAAGTGTATGATCCAAAATGTAAACCATAATGTAAATCATTGACCATGGTTAGGAGCAATGTTTTAGTATTTGTACATCAATTATAACAAATGTACCATCCACATGTAAATTATTATTAATAGGGGAAAGGTGAAAAACAGGAGGATGTTGGATTTATGGGGCTCTCCTATATTATGTAAACCGAGTTCCATAAATTCTAGGCTTGTCACCTTAAAAAAATTCATTTTATTTAAAATTTTTCAAAATTACCACTCTATACCTGCCAAGCAACAATTCCGCCTTCCCATCTTCCCCTGGATAAACCTCTATTTTCTGTCTACAAATTTGCTTTTTCTAGATATTTCATATAAGTGAAATCACACAGTATTTGTCCTTATGCTCTTGGCTTATTTCACACAGAATAGTGTTTTGAAGGTTCCTTCTATGTTGCAGCATGCCTCAAAACTTCATTCCTTCTTACAGCTGAAGAATAATCCATTTTGTATATGTACTATGTCTTGTTTATCCATTCATCTGTCAACGCTTTGGTTATTTCCACCCTTTGATTATTGTGAATGCTGCTGCTATGAACATTGGTGTATAAGTATCTGTTGAGTACCCGTTTTCCATTTATTTGAGTATATATCCAACACTTGTTACGTTCTGCTTTTTGAAGAATGGCCATCCATGTGGGTCTAAAGTGGTTATCTTGTGGTTTTGATTTGCATTTTCCTTTTTGTAGTTGCTAGTTCTGTGTTGCATTTCAAAGTTTGTTTTTTCTCTCCATAAAGTTTAGAGCAATTATAATTATTTTACTATCTGCCTCTGATTGCAATATCTTAGAGTGTCTGTGTTTCTTTTTTCCTGTATCTTGGTGGTATGTCTCAAGAGTGGTTGCTTGTTTGCTAAAACTTTTATTGGAGAATTTGTTTACAGAAACAATTGAGAAATAAGATGCTAGATTCCTCCTAAGAGAGGGTTTTTTTTGTTGTTTTTTTCCTTCTGCTGAGCACAAAGTGGTCTTTCAGGTCCATACCCACAATACAGATTGTAGCCTTTTGAGGACCACATCTACAGTAAGGGCAATTATGGTAGACATTAAACTATGACCTGCATTATTCAATCCTACAAGTCCACCAAGTAGCTCTGCCTCTCTGCTGTTTCACAAAGACAAGGCAAAATGCATCAGCAATTTGGGATAGGGTATGGGGTACAAAGGGTGATGTGCCTTGCTGCTTCCAGAGATAGTACTCCCCCATTTCTTTCCCCTTCCATCGCAAGCTAGACAATACAGTAAAGATGCATTTGATTGGTGTTTTCTATCACATACCTGTATCTCAGCTGCAAGGAATGCTGGGAAACTATTAGCTTTTTAAAATTCAGTTATGTGTTGTAGGCAGAATTCTTAGATGGCCCCTGTGACCTCTGGCCCCTGGTAGGCCACCCATGATTATGTTGCATTGCATGGCAAAAAGGATTTTGCAGATATAATTAAGGTCCCAGATCAGTTGGCTTTGAGAAAATCAAAAGGGAGATAATCTGGATGGGCCTAGCCTAATTACATGAGTTCTTTAAAAGTAGACTTTTCTCCAGCTGGCAGCATAAGAGGAAGTCAGAAAGGTTCCAAGCGTGAGAAGGATTCAACATGCCACTGCTGCCTTGAAGATGGAGGAAGCAACACGGTGAGGAATACAAATGGCCGCTAAAAATTGTAAGCAGCCCCTGGGTGACTGCTAACAAGGAAATGGGGACCTCAGGCCTAGCAAGGAATAGAATTCTGCCAATAACAGGAATGAGACTCCAAGCTCCAGAAGAAAAAGCAGCCAACCAACAACATTTCAGCCATGCGAGACCATGAGCAGAGGCCCAACCATGACATCCCTGAATTCTGACTACAGAATTGTGAGATAACAGAGTGTTGTGTTAAGTCACTAAGTTTGTGCTTATGTGTTATGCAGGAACAGGAAACTAATACTGGAGTCATTTTCTGCTTTCACCAAGTATGATAAGGTGATGAAATTATACTGCGTGGCCAAAATGAATGATGACATATGCTGCAGAGGTCAAACAGCAGCAAGAAAACTGTGAACTATTCAAGATAAGCTGTTCAGTCATGCACATTTTTGTGGCAACTGAGAAGAAACAGCATGGCCTCCACTCTTAAGAATGCCCCAGTCTTCTACAGCAACTGATGCCAACATGTACCCAAAGACGAAAGATCAGTCTCCTACAGTGTTAGTCACATCCGTTTTGATGTTACCTTTTGAGAAGACACTCTGATTTGGCCAAAAATTTGGCAAACTGTATACCTGACTGAATACAACTTATAGTAAATTAAAACACACCAGCACAAAGGTACAAGTATACACAAAATCTTTATAAAGTCACATATTTTGCCAAAAGTATACAAGCAGTCTCTATTAGGACAAAAATATCAACATTTTTCTTCTCCACAGGTCACTGAATGAAATCACTGCACAATTTAGAGACGGTATTCATAGAAACTGAACTAGATTTGTAAAAAATGTAAATTGTCATGTAAAAATGACAATTCATAGTTGAAATTAAACATTGTAAATCTGTTAAATGCCTGCTGTATAACAACATTTTATCTAATAACAGTAGTAACCTGCTTGCTAAGTAAGGCTTTGATTTATAAGTTGTACTTATTTCCAACTCTGTTTAATGTCTCTACTCATAAATTAATTCACAGGATTCATATAGTTGGCTTTTTAGCTTTAATTGGGTATCAGCAAAAATAATACAAAATAATCACTTTGCAAACAATTTAGCTTCCTTCCTAAATAAAAACATCACATTACAGTACAGCTGGTTCACCTCTCCTCTGAAAAATCTGTGACCATTAAAAAAGAGACTGTTTGTTTTGTTTTGTTTTTTAAAACAAATCCAGAGACATCTCTTGCTGTGGTCCAATGCTAGTATTTCACTGACAGACTCGCCCAGTGCTCAAGGAACTCAGGGCCTAGGATGTCTTTTATAAGCAGAAACATGCATAGCTAAAGAGCAATCCAGAGGTAAGACGCCCCAGGTATCCCACACTGGCTGGCTTTGGAGGTGGCAGGAGGCAGGGCATGTGGGCCAAGTCCACTCACCTCCTGCACTGGGCATCTTCAACTTTACTAACGATCTGGGTAACTGATTGCCAGGCAGTAGTAGCTGGGACATAGCGCATACAGATCTGAGTCCGTGAATAACATACCCTTTACAAAGCTTTAGCCCTTTGTTGCAGAAAATTGTGCAGAGAGGAAACACAGCTGCCAGTAAAAATCTCTTTTCCTCTCTGACTTTCAAGCCCTCACCTTACCTCTATTTATAAAACCTACCATTAAAATGGTCTTTCTCTTTCCTTGCTCTAGTGGAAGAAATAAAGTTATGTAGAAACCCACAGTTAAGGGAGAGTCCAAATTCAAAAGCAAGACTTTTAGTGCAAATAGAACAGGTTCCCATTAAGGTCAAAATGGTATATTTCAATTAGTTACCATACTGGCTTCCTGATACCTTTTAAGGCCTAATTAGATTGTTAAAATGTGTTCCAGCCAGTTTTCTATTTAGAGATGGGAGTAGGAATGGACAAAAACCTCACATTATTGAAGGCAAAGCAGCCTCGCGTCAGCTTATCAACTCATTTGGGAATTTAAAAAAAAAGGAGGACTCCTACATTCAAGATTTTCTCACAAATGTGAACTCATCTAAATTATATATGGTTAGAGTAGCTTATGTTTTATTAGGCTCTATTTGTCTAAGACCACTACTGGATGAGAAGGATTTTAAAAAATCAAAGTATGACTTTACTTTCCTTATAATGAGGAAAAAGGTGGCAAAAATTCAAGTGTCAATTTCCCTTTCCCGGGAAGAGGTTTAGAAAAACCTAAGAGCTCACCTTCTGAACTCTACCAGCTCCTTTTGAAAGTAATATAGCATTAAAATCAGGTCTAAAAAATAAGCTGGAAAAATATTTACAAACTGGGCATACCTTAAGAAACTGAAATCTCACACTTGAAGAACCATATGAAGGAGATGTTTAAGGAGGGACAAAACATTCTTAAGGACCAAGAAAGCCAGGATACTGAATCTTATATAAGTTTTTGTGCCAGAACATAGTGAAACTAGGACCTGAGACCACATGATCCCTGAAGTGGACTGCTCAGCTATCCTGTGTACCTGAAGAGGTTTGCAAGTGGACAGTGGTGTAAAAACTATGCTTTGTGAACTAACTGTATCCAATAGCTGCTCTCCTGGGAGAGCACAACAACCTGGCAAGCTTACAGGCAAGTGTTTTCATTCTTTTAATTAAATAGGCTGTCTTAAAATTAACAATAAGGGAGCGGATGTGGCTCAAGCGGTTGAGTGCCTGCTTCCCACATGGGAAGGTCCCCAGTTCGGTTCCTGGTGCCTCTTAAAAACAAAAAACAAGCAAATGGGCAAAAAAAAAAAAAATAAACTTAGGGGGCTCAGTGGTTGAGCATCCGCTTCCCACATAGAAAGTCCAGGGTTCAATCCCTGGCCCCGGTACCCTCCCCACCAACCAGCCCAGAACCAGCCAGCCCACCGCATGTAGTGCAAATCTCGCAGTAACAGGTCACGGGAGAGGCTACACGTTGGTCTCCAGTCCTAGCAAACGTCCCATTCTCTCCACATTCATATCAATTGTAGCCTGACATGTTATCTCCTTGGCACATTCCATAGGAAACCAGCCCCTTTCTCCATCTCGCAGCCGTTCCCCCTCATACCAGCCTGCAAAGAAAAGAAAAGATGCTGCATCGAGCAACAAGTATTTCAATGAGATTTTCCTGAGCCCTGAGGAGGGCTGAAAGAAGTTCAGGACACGACCCCACTACAGGTTGGGTACCATGAATGATGGAAGGTGAGAAGAGAGAGTTGGAACAGAGAAAGGATTTGGGGGAATGAAGGACATAGGGACAGAATGTGATCAAAAGCTCTGAAGTGAGAAGAATGATAGTTTGTGAGTTTGGACTGAGCTGAGGAAGGGGATGCTTTGGATAGGGACAGTAGGTAAAATTATATATTTTTTTAAAGTGAAGGACTTATGGGGATGAGAATTTGGTTACTGGGGCACTGGAGAGGGAGGAAAAATTTTCACGGTTCCTTTTGAGTAACATGAGATCGAATCTTTAGTCAAACACATTAAACTAAAATCAATAAAATGTAGATAGATGAGAAGCAGGTGTGTGGGAGAAAACAGAAGGCAAAGGACATAAAGAGGCTATTTAAGGTAAAAGTTTTTGAAATGTATCAAACGCCCTGAAACACCTCTCTAAGCCACCTTTAGGGCTCTGAGAAACCACTGACTAAGGAAATGAAGTCCCAGGAAAGAGACAAAAGACCAAAGGCAAGATGAAGCAAAATTAGCCTTAGAGACAGGAAAGTAGGAGATATGATCCCAAACATTAATGCTTCGGGGTTTAGAATATGGGCCTTAATGAGAAAACTATTCTCTTCCGTTCTCTGGCAACCCGAATGCTTCCTAAGAATACCCCACTCACCATCGCTGACGTGCTGATAAATGAGGACCACCTCTGCCACCTGCAGGGAGAGCTCGTCCGGCTGCTTGGCTGTGAATGATCTAATGATTTCCACCTGGGTCAGTGCTGCGGAGGCAAGGGGACACACTGAGCGCCCAGCAGCAGAGGGGAAACAAAACAGGCGGCAATCAACAGTGTACATTCACTCACTCGTTCTGTGCAAGTTAGGACTGGCGCTGATAGAAACAAGTTAGGCTTATATCAAGAAAGAGAAAATCTTTTCCAGGAACTCTCTTACTTGGCTACAAACTGTAGAATTTTAGAAGCCCAGAATCGAGAGAGGCCTTTCATGATGAATGAATCCCTCTGTAACTCTGATAAGGAGTCATGTCACACAATGGAACAGAAAACAGCCATTGTGTATTGGGGAATATAAGGCAAGGCAGTATAGGTGATGTGACAAGACCATGCGACTGATGATAAAATCTGCAGCACACCCAGTTCTCCCGGCTCTCACCCGGGCACACCCCCTCCCACCAGAACCAGGGCATGAAGGCTGCCAAAGACGTTTAGAAATAAATGCAGCTCCAACCAAAGCTTGGAAGACATTTTAGAGTTCCCTCAAAATGATGATTTGTGACATAAAACAACTTCAGTGACATGATACTGACTGACAGGACCTTGTATTTGAATAATTTATTCCTTTACTATAAAACTTGATCTAGGGAACTTCCAAACCAATCACTTTAGCTTTGACTCTTAGCTTAAAGATATGATTTTTGAGTGTCCCAGAATAACCAGTTTTGCTGCCCTAATTCTTTGGATTTGACCTTTGAGTTAGAATCATCTGAAGAAGCAAAACATAAAGAGCTAAAGCAAATGGCACCACTCTTTACTGCACCAATTTCTAGTTCTTTCCAAGAGACATTTCTTAATATAATTTAAAAAGGTCAAAAGGAATGATATAGTAATTTTCTTTGCTTTCAATGTATATTACTGAACTTAATCATCTCAATAACCCCGTGTTGTATGTAATGATGTGCCAGGCTTGTGGATGATTAAACAGGCTCAGAAAGATTAAGCAATGATTTGCCGCATTTACAAAACAAAGAACAACTGCATCTTAGATTTGAATTCAGACTCCTTGACTTCCAAAGCTGAGATCACACAGTGTGGGGCGGCGGGAAGGAAATCTTGGAGGAAACAAAGCACGTATCGTGGCGTTGTAATCCACTAACAACCCAGTGTCCACCAGGGGGCAGTGCCCCTCCGTGTTCCGGAGCAGGCGGCTCCTCCGGGAAACTTACAGGTTCGGTCAGGGGGCTGCTTCCCGCTGCTTTGTCCCAGGGCGGTTATCCAGCGAGCTCGCTCACTCCTAAACACAGAGGGCAGGTACAACGGAGAGATTCAAGGTGGTTAGAACCGGGTGAAATATTCTAAACAGTCAAAGCAAAGCCAGACAAGAAGGGAGAAATTCTCCAGAGTATGAGGGCTGGCCTTCACAACAGGGGTAAAAGTTACTTAAAAGTCATACTCTGGGAAATCTAAAATCGGCAGAAAACTAGTCATCAGTATTCAAAAGATTCGGAATGGATCTGACTAGTTGTTGACTAAATGGAATTTCTCATATGGCAGATTAACATTTAATACAGAGCTGATTATACTAAGACATTAAAATCTCAAAAAGATATTTAGTATACTGATATAATCTGATGTTTAACATTTCAAAATAGTAAGTTTGATTTTTTAAAAACCCCATTAAATCAGTGCCTGCCCACTACCCATCCTCCATTTGGGAGAAGATTAGAAACTTCAAGTTTATTAGTTCCTCATCCAACTAATTTTGTCAATTATGAGCCTTTTTGAAATGAAATTCTTCGTCTTTGTATAGACTGTTCTCAAATGCTTAAAATGGTTTCATCAGTACAGCAGTAAACTTTTAAGGAAAAAAAGTTTGCCAAGACTTCTTATACAATCTTAAGCTATAATTACATAAAACAAAGTAATTTTTTAAAGGACCAAAAGCCTCAGATAAGCAAGCACTACCCTAATACAGTCAACCCCAGTTTTTTATTTGGAAAGTCAAGTATTACAAATGCAATTCAATTAAATCAACAACACATACACACAAAAATTTCTAAGAAACATCCCTTAAACACACATCTTATGTAATCATCCACAGGTGTAATCATTTATGTAGTAAACAATGTAAACATAATCCTGCCCAAAATCCATTTTACAGATGAGAAGAATAGACTGAGGCTCTGCGGTAAACAATTCAAATCATGGTCAGTTTTCACCATACTGCTCTAATTTTTTAAGAATGGATGCTTTTATGCCCAGTACTTGGAAAAAAAGTTTCTTCCATGACAGCCTAAAGATGCTTCTCACTGTCCACCCCAACTCTCGTTCATCCACATATATCCTTCCCCCCAGGCAGAGCAGACTACTTTCAGGACTGGAGATGACATGCTTTCACCACTTTTCTTATTTGCTGCTATGCTCTCAAATACACCCTTCCCTCTGTCGTCAGCTAACTGTGTCCACTCATCACCATTTAAAATTTTTGAATAAGGTAAAACATATATAAAAGACATAAAGTGCACTTATGCGAACAGCTCAGTGAGTGTTTACTTATGTATAATCCCAGGTAACCATCTGCCAGCTCAAGGTGGAGAACACATCCAACACCCCAGAGGGTTCTCTTTTGTCCCTTTCCAGTCAATCACCTTCCTACAACAAAAACTGCTGTTCTGATTTCCAACCCCATAAACCAGTTTTGCCTGTTTGTGTATTTTATGAAAATGGAATCCTATGGTATGTAGGCTTTTGTATCTGGCTGCTTCTGCTCAACACTTCCACTCAGTACTAGAATCACAAGCCCCACCTCCTCCAGGAAGGCCCCTCTAATAGCCGGCCCCCCATCCCACACCCGCATCCCCACCCCAGTCTGAGAATGCTGCTCCCAGGGCAACCCTCTGCCCAGCGCTGTCACGCCACTGGCAGGCACCTTACTGTTTGGTTCACAGCGTCATCGCCAGAACACTGCCTGGCACATAACCGGCTCAGTAAATCTGTTGACTGAATGCATCGTATCCTCATCACACCGAACCACCATCATTTATTTAGTCGTTGGCTTCTCTTAGCAGGCCATAAGCTCCTTCAAGGCAATAATTAGGTCTTGTTCCAAAAAATATTATGGATTCCTTAAATGCCAGGTATGGTGCTAAGTATTTTGCAGGTATCATCTAATCTTTATGAGCAGGAGGAAAATGCTGCCATGATTATTTCCATTTTTCAGAGGAGGAAACTGAAGTTTGGAGCGGGTAGTGCCTACTCACAATAAAATGGCTAGTAAGTGGTGGAATCAGAATATAAACCCAGGCAGTGCAGATGTAATAGGGGGTGCTGCTGGGGGATTCCCGGTGCCTGGTACATAGCAGACACTTATAAAATAATGAGGGAAGGCAGGAAGGGAGGAAACTGAAGTATGCTGAAAGGCTTATGTAAAAGAGTAAGATGAGGCCGGGCCCTGGTCGAGTTGGTGTGTCAAGTAGTAAAATGCAGTTTATATAGAAACTGATGACACCATCTTGCTTTTAACTTTGTCTCTCCCTAGTATGGGACAAAGGGCTTTAGAATAGTTTTATAATCCCAAGCAAGCACTTAAGTTCTTCATTTCATCTCTTTTTTTGGGATAAAAAGCTATTTTTTACTCAGGCTCAACTGGAATTTCCAAAGTACAAAGCCAACTGAAAACTAAAAATTTTACAGATAGAAGAGTTGTTCACCCTTCGCCTTTCCTTATGCCATATCAAAACAAGTTAGACTCATCCTTGGATTACGACCATTTTTTTTTTTTTTTTTTTT
>JAQZBX010074477.1:0-14754 GCA_029593785.1 Cabassous unicinctus
TACGATTATTATTTTTCTTTGTTTTTTTTAAACTCTTTACTATTCTCTGGTCCTAATTTTTTTTTTCAAGAGAACAGAGACAACAGCAAGAAATAGAATTAAAGTAATAACATGTCATAGTGAAACATTACCACACATATCAAAACAGCAACAAAATAAAACATGAGAGTAGAAAGAGAAGGTAATCAACCGAATAAACCCATTAAGATAAATTGATGCCTACACACCAACAAAAATTTACAAGCCGTGTTAATAAACATGAAGATATTGTCCAGCCCAATGAACAAACTACAAAACAGGAGGAGATGTAGGACACGAACCAACTAATCAGAGATGTCCAAACAAATATCATGAATCAACTTAATGATGTGAAGTAAAAGATTAACAATATTAAGATTACACAGAGAGAACACACTGAAGAAATTGTAAACATGAAGAAAAAGAAAATGAATATGATGGTGGCAAATGGCACAATGCAAAAAATCAAAAATATACTGAAAGGACAGAAAAGCAGTTTTGAAAAGGAAGAGGAAATTATCAGTAATGTGGAAGACAGTACAGCTTAAATAAGACAGATAATGGAAAAGATAGATAAAAAGATAAAAAAAATCCAGCAGGGACTTAGGGATTTGAATAATTACACGAAATGCACAAACATATGCATTACAGTCATCTTAGAGGGAAAAGAGAATGGAAAGGGTACAGAAGGAATGTTAGAGGAAATAATGGCTGAAAATTTCACAACCCTACTGAGGGACATGGATGTACATATCCAGGAAGTGCAGCACACCCCAAAAAGTATAAACCCTAACAGGCCTACTCCAAGACATATATTTTCAAAATTATGCAATGCTCAAAACAAAGAGAGAATACTGAAAGCAGCAAGAAAAGAGATATTTTCCATACAAGGGAACCTTAAAAAATCTTAAGTACTGATTTCTCATCTAAAGCCATGGAGACAACAAGGCAGTGGTATGATATTGTTAAAGAGCTAAAAGGATAAAAAAGTCCACCCAAGAATTCCCTGTCTAGCAAAACTGGCATTAAAAATGAGAGAGAATTAAAATGATTCACAAATACACAGAAATTTAGCAAAATTTTTAATAGAAGAAACCTGCACTTCAAGAAATACAGAGGGATTTCTGCAGGTGGAAAGGAAAAAAAAACAGGAGAGAGAGAGTTGGAGGAAAGAATAAGAATAAATAGAAAGATAAAAAGAGAAATAAATACAACATATAACATACATAAACCTAAAGAAAGCATGGCTAATTAAGTAATTTCTTGGCAGTAATAACATTGAAAGTTAATGGATTAAACTCTCTAGTCAAGAGGCACACATTAGCAGAATGGTTAAGGAAATAAGACCCATCTATATGCTGTCTACAAGAAACCCACATTAGACTCAGGGACACAAGGAAGCTGAAAGTGAATGTTTAGAAAAGAATTTTATATGCAAATAATAATCAAAAAAGGTGGGAATAAGTAGACAAATATTGGACATATAGACTTTAAATGCAAAATTATTGTTAGAGACAAAGAAGGCCACTATAAATAAATAGGAGGGGTAATCTATTAAGAAGAAAGAACAATAATAAACATTTATTCACCTAACGCAGGGCATGTCAAAATTCATGAGCCAAATATTAGAAAAACCAAGTGGAAAAATAGATGCCTATACAATTATAGTGGGGGATTAATACACCATTATCACCATTAGACAAAATATCTCGACAGAGAATCTATAAAGAAAAAAATCTTGAATAATACATTAGAAAATTTGTACCTAATAGACAGAGAACATCACACATAAATGCATTGGGATATACATTCTTCTTGAGTACACATGGATAATTCTCCAGGACAGACCACATGCTAGGCCACAGAACACATCTCGATGAATTCCGAAAGATTGAAATCACACAAATTGTTTTAAAGAGCACAATGGGATGAAGCTGGAAATCAGTAAGGGACAGAGAACCAGATTAGGCAGAAAGATATGAAAGTTAAACAACACATTCTTAGACAAACAGTAGGTCAAGGAGGAAATCACAAAGGAAATCAGTACCTACCTTGAAATGAATGAAAATGACATCACAATGTATCAAAACCTATGGGATGCAGCAAAAGTTGTACTGAGAGGGAAATTTGTAGCCATAAGAGACAATATTAAAGAGAAGAAAGAGCTGAAACCCAAGAACTAACTGCACACCTGGAGGAATTAGAAAAAGAACTAGAAACTAACCCCAAAACAAGTAGAAAGAAAGAAATAACAAAGATTAGAGCAGAGCTAAATGAAATTGAAAATAATAAAACACTAGAAAAAATAAACAAAACCAAAAGCTGGTACTTTAAGAAGATTATTAAAGTTGACAAACCCTTAGCTAGAGAATAAAAAAGAGAGAAGATGCAAATACATAAAATAAGAAATGAGGAAGGGGATAGCACCATTGACTCCACTGAAATAATGAATATTATAAGAGAGTATATTGAAAAATTGTATGCCAGCAAGATGGATAATGTAGAGGAAATAGACAAATTCCTGGAAACACACAAGCTGCCTACCTCAATGAAGAAAGAAATTGATTAACTTAATGGACCAATCACAAGTCAATGAGATAGAATTAGTTATCATAAATCTCCCAACTAAGAAGAGAGAAGGAACAGACTGCTTCACAGGTAAATTCTACCAAACATTCTGGAAAGAAATAACATCAATCTTGCTTAAACTCTTCCAAAAAATAGAAGTGGAAGGAACATTGCTAAACTCATTCTATGATGCCAACATCACCCTAATACCAAAGCCACACAAAGACAATACAAGAAAGAAACACTGTAGACCAATGTCTCTAATGAACCTAGATGCTAAAATCCTCAACAAAATATTTGTTAATTGTATACAACAACATATCAAACGGATAAGTGGATTTCATCCCTGATATTCAAGGATGGCTCAACATAAAATCAAACAATAAAATACAGCACATAAACAGGTCAAATTTTTTAAAAATTAAGTGATCATTCCTATAGATGTGAAAAAGCATTTGACAAAATACAGCACACTTTTATGATAAAAACACTTCAAAATATAGGAATAAAAGCAAACTTCCTCAACATGATAAAGTGCACATATGAAAAACCCGCAGCTAACATCATACTCAATGATGAAATCCTAAAACATTTCTGTCTAAGATCTGGAACAAAACATGGATGCCAACTGTCACTGATCTTACTAACATTGTGTTAGAAGTACTTGCTCAACACTTAGACAAGAAAAAGCTGTAAAAGGCATCCAATTTGGAAAGGAAGAAGTAAAATTTTCTCTATTTGTTGATGACACGATCCTATACATAGAATGCCCTGAGAAATCTACAATAAAGCTTCTAGAGCATATAAATGAGTTCAGTAAAGAGGCAGGTAATAAGAACAATGAGCAAAATCAGTAGCATCACTGTACACTAATAATGAGGAAATCAAGAATAAAATCCCATTTACAATAGCAACTAAAAGAATCAATTATCTAGGAATAAATTTAACTAAAGATATCAATAACTTATTTGCAGGAAACTACACAACAGTGTTAAAAGAAATCAAAGAGGACCTAAATAAATGGAAGAACATCTCCTGTTCATGAATAGGAAGACTAAATATCATTAAGATGTCTATCTGACACAAACTGATTTACAGATTTAATGGAATCACAATAAAAATTACCACAGCTTGGAGAACTGGATATCCATAACCAAAATAATGAGAGAGGAACATCATCTTATACCTTATACAAAAATTAACTCAAGATGGATCAAAGTTCTAAATATAAGAGACAAGACAATAAAGACCTTGGAAGATAATGTAGGGAAACATCTACAGATATCATATTAAGAAATGGTTTCATGAACTTTACACCCAAAGCATGAGTAACAAAAGAAAAAAATAGAAAATGAGACCTCCTGAAAATTAAAAACATTTGCACCTCAAGGGAGTTTGTCAAGGAAGTGAAAATCAGCCTACTCAAATGGAGAAAATATATGGTAAACATATATCTGATTGGGGCCTAACATCAAACATATATAAAGAAATCCTATGCATCAAAAATAAAAGGACAACCCATTTAAAAAACAGGTAAGTGATTTGAATAGATATTTCTCCAAAGAAGAAATACAAAAGGCTAAAAAGAACATGAAAAAATGCTCAAATCTCTAGCTAATAGGGAAATGCAAATCAAAAGCACAATGAGATATCATCTTACACCCATTAGAAAGCTGCTATTTAAAAAACAGAGGACCACAAATGTTGGAGAGTATGGGGATGAATGGGAAATCTTATCCACTGCTGGTGGGAATATAGAACGGTGCAGCCATTGTGGAAGACAGTTTGGCAATTCCTCAGGAAGCTAACTATAGAACTGCCATATGATCCAGCTTTCCCATTCTGGGTATACATCTAGAAGAATTGAAAGCAGGGACACAAACGGGTATATGCGTGCCAATATTCATAGTGGCATTAGTGACAATTACCAAATGTTGGAGGGAACCCAAATGTCCATCAACAGATCAATTGATAAACAAATTGTGGTATATACATAAAATGGAATATTACTCAGCTGTAAGAAACAGTGCAGTGTTAATACACATTATAACATGGATGAATCTTGAAGACCTTATGTTGAGTGAAGCAAGCCAGGCATTGAGGGGTAAATATTACATTACCTCACTGATATGAATTAAGCAAATTGAGCAGACTCGCAGAGCTAGTGCCTGGTAGATATGTCAACAGGAAACAAAAAGGGAGAAGAAGTTTATGAGTCAATGTCCATATGAGCAAAATCTATGACAAGGTGGAAGAGTGTATTTGTACAAGGGATGGGCATAATAGTGAAGTGAGGCTATTGAGTTGAGCGATGTTGGTTTGTGAGGGGGTAAGATGGGAGAGTGGGTAAGACTGTCCATGAAAATGGGGGGAGATTTGGAGGAAGAAGCAAGTAAATAATGATTTGTGGGTAAGTGGTTGAAACTACAATTTTGGGAATATTTTTTGGTAAATATGGCAGGGGAGGGTTACTTCTTTAAGGGGTTGGATTGGATGGTATATGGGACAGGGCGCACATGGGGCTGGCTTCTAGGGAGTGTGTAGTGTTCATCTCGTCATAGTGTGTTGTATCAGTGGGTGGAGATTAACATAATGAGTGGGAATGTATTGGACTCCCATCCTGGGGAGACCTGTTGTGGTCTCAAATAGAGGGGCAGGAGTCTCTCCAGGGCATAGGCAGTGCCTAATAGGAGAGGACAGGCCAATATGTCAAGCCTTCAATGCTGTTGCAAGTAACTATGAATCTTGTCCTTCATTGAGTTAATCTTGGTGGTTACTGTGGATCCTGAGGTGAGGGGAAAGGAGGAAGAGAATATATTGAACATGGGGCATTTTTGGAGCATTAGAATTATTCCACATGTTCTTGCAAGGATGGATACAGACCATCTTAAAGTTCATAAAAATCTATAAATTGTACAGTCCCAAATGTGAACCATAATTTAAATCATTGACCCTGGTTAGTAGCAATGTTTCAGTATTTGTATATCAATTGTAAGAAAGGTACCTTTCACATGTAAAATGTTTTTAATAGGGGAAAGGGGAAAAGAGGGAGGATGTTGGGTATATGGGAATCACCTATATTCTGTATGTGACTTTTCTATATTTTAAAGCTTCTTTGAAGACAAAATGGAAAAAATAAGACACTTAGGGAATAAATGAAATAAAATGTCACTGTACATACAAGACAACATATCTTACAGTGATGAAATGAATAATGTATTTTTTAATTTTATATATTTTATTATTTTTTATTATTTCAATTTTTAAAAAAAATGTTTGCATTTTATTCATTATTTTTAAAACTATCATTCTGATATAATTTTCCTTTTAATTGTATTTATTTTGTTTGCTTTCGTTTTGAAGAAATTTTGGATCACAGAAGTGCTACAACTGCAGCAGGGAATGATCATTGGTGCAGGGTGTCAGAGATGGGGAATGCAAATAAGGAGGTTCACCTGGGGTATACCTATAAAGTATAAGAATGTGTTCAAGTGTTCATGGGGTATTGTCACAGTTGGTGGAGATTCACATAATAATCAAAGAATATTGACAATTCCCTAGTACTGAAAATGCTACCATATTATACCTATTTTCCCTTTCCATCCCCTCAGAACTTCCTGTGGCCACTACCTCCACATCAATGATAGAAGGTCTTCTATTGCTAGAATCACAATAACTCTATAGTAGAATACCAGTAAGTCTACTCTTGTCCATTGTTCAATCCCCAATCCTGAAGATTCTGGGTTAGTGATGCCCACTCTGCCTCTAATTGAGAGGGGGCTTAGATCTCATGGGGCAGATGGATGGGACTATTTTGCTTGCAGTTGTGGACTTGCTCTCTTCTTTGGGATGGTCGTACATATTCATCAATTTTAACAAATGTACCACACTAATGAGAGATATTGTTAGTGTGGAGAAATGTGGGAGGAGTAGAGAGTGGGGCATATGGGAATCCCCTTTATTTTTTATGTAACATTTATGTAATCTAGGTATCTTTTTTAAAAAATGAAAAATATATTTAAAAAGAATACCAAATTCCCATCCTGGGGAGTTCTGCCACATTATCTAATGTGACCACAAGAGTCCGCTGAGTGACTAATGAAGGAAGATGGACCATTGATGGGCCCTTAATAGTGATGACTGTATTTATGAATATTTTTGAAATTGAAACTTAGCCTAGTATTATAGGGTACCTAAGAGTTACCACTTGAGTGTCTCCTTCTTGCTCAAATGTAGCCTTTTTTCTAAGCCAAACTCAGCATACAAATGCATTGCCTCCCCCACCCCCAGCATGGGACTTGAATCTTGGGGATATGCGTCCCTGACACTGAGTGATTACTACCAAACACCAACTAGCAATGCAACTGGAAAAATACTTTGACTGAAAGGGGGAAAGGGTAAAGACAAATGTGAGTATATATGGCTAAGAGACTTCAAAGTGAGTCAGGAGATCATTCCAGAGGTTTTGTTTATGCACATCTCAGCAGGATCTCATTGACTGCTAAAGTAAATATTGCCTCATATAGCAGGGCTCCTGAGGGCTCTGGAGACACACAGAAACTATAGGTATGGCAGAGAGCTCAGGAGTTTGGCACCCTGCTAGTAAGACCTACTTTGGAATTTATGCTCCCCAGTTTGACAGAGTTGGACTCATTTGTGGTTTCCCTACACATGTGGGAAATTGTGTGAAGAGTAGTGAGTGGGGCATATGAGAATCTTCCATATTTTTTAATGTAACATTTATGTAATCTAAGTATATTAAAATAAAATGAAACTGTATATTATTAAAACATATCTCATTTATATTCATTGGTATGTGCAAAAACATTCTTTCAAATTACTGTTTTATATGTAAAGAGAAATTATTCAAAATACAAATAAATCTTTCCAAAACAAGCATTTTCCTTAAAGCTCATTATATCTAACTCACTGGCTTCACATTGCTGCTAAGAATGTAAATTCAACTTTATGTAATCTCCATAAGGAAAGTGATATTTACAACTCAAACATGGTTAAGGGAAAGGGTGAATTATATGACTTCATCACTGTTGACTATGTTCCTGCTGGAAATAAGTCAAAGAGAGAAAATGTTCAGCAAGTGAGGTAAATAAACTGAACTTTTGGGTTTTGACTTTTCCTGAGAGGAACAATTATAGGCAAAGATTTTTTCGTTTATACTGTAATTCAAGGACCAAAAATAGAAAATAAACAAGAACCTTGATACAGAGAAAGGACATTTTGTACTTACCCCTTAAGCTGATTTGGGGATTCTGCTATTGAAAGCAGAAACAGATTGCTGTTTGTGCTTTGATCCCTTAAAATAAAATATTTCAGAATCCTGTCACAAAAACTCCTTATTTTATAATAAGATCAACAATTTTCAATATGATGACATTGAACACAGTGATTATATCATGTTGCTTTCTTATAAGCTGTCTGAAGGAAAGAACATTTGATGGATTTGCTAGATAAGAGAAATGCAATATTTTAAAATTTTATTTTAAATCTTTAGCCTACATAAATGTTACATCAAAAATACAGGGGGATTCCCATATACCCCTTCCCCTTCCCCTCCCAAACTTTCGTCCACTAACAACATCTTTCATTAGTGTGGTACATTTCTTAAAATTGATGAAAACATATTGAAGCATTGCTACTAACCATACTCTATAGTTTACATTATAGTTTACACTTTGCACCACTCAATTTTATAGGTTTGGACAGAATGTATAATGGTCTATATCCATCACTGCTCTGTCATGCAGGAAAATTTTCAATTATGGAGAATTCTGGTAAGAGCTCTTCTTATGGTTGGATAATTGGGTGGCTTAAATTTGAGTAACTGAATAGCAGCTTGAGGGCACTAGAAGATTGATTACTAGCTAGAGAAAAGGCACAACCTGAACCATGAAGGAAAGGCACTAAAGACACTTTCAGTCAAATGCAAAATTTTGCATAATGTTGGAATGAAGTGAAAGGAGGAGGAGAAAGAACAGGAGGAAATCAGTGATGGGGAGGATGAGCAGAAAATAAATGAGGAAAAGACAATTTTAGAAAAATACCTTACATTCTCTGCTTACATGCTGATTTGTCCATCATCATTTTTATAGATGTTTATGTTTAGGGTTTCAGAGTCTCCTAATTGCTGCACAGTTGGGCCAGGTCTATGACTGGAATCACATCTATAGATTAATTCCTTCATCTGCCAGTCTCTAAATGTCAGGAAACAAATGAGTGAATTAAAGAAATATGATAGCAAGAGAGTTTATAAGGACTTTGCCCTGATATGATCTGTAGCTCAATTTGCCTTGTACAAGTGATGCTTAAGAATATTTAATCTCATATGCAAATTACTGTAACCGGGAAACAGTAATAAAACCTGTGTTTAACATTCTTGCTTTCCTGGCACAACTTGTAGTGAATCAATGGTCTCAGGGAACAAATTCAAACAGTAATTACAGTTAAACAAAAAGTAAAAGTTTCCTGAATTGTTAAAGTGAAGAGAATGACTAAATACAATGTCTACAAATATACTAGGTCATGTTTTACAAAAAAAAATAAAGGAAAAGGAAAATAAAAGAAACAAAAAAAGAACAACTTCTGTACAGGTGATTTGGTCAAATTCTTTATTTTTAAGGTGTGCAGTGTCATTTATTATCATTAGGTTAAAACCTAGTCATTTTCATTCTCCTCACTATTATCATCACCATTATTATCATCTACATTTATTGACTATTTATGTACTATGTATTCTGCTAAAAATTTTGCTTACATTTTCTCTGTTAACTTCATGAAATATATATGAGGTAGGTGATATTATGACTAGGTTTTACAATTCTTATTTCATATTTTTAATTCAATACAAAATTATATAATATCAGAAAGTTTTAAAACTTATGCAATATAATGCATTATTAAAACATAAATTACTAAAATTTATTGAATGTTGTAAATCAGCTGATTCCCTGAGACAAATAATTTGATCCCTGCCATTAGAGGTTTATATTAAGCGTTCAAAAGTCATATATAAGGAGACTTCCAGGAAGATAAAGGGTAAGGGAAATTCAGGACACATTTCTTTCCCAGAAAAATAGCTAGAGGACAGGCAGAATTTGCCTGGAAAAATGTTTTAGGGTGTAAAACACCAGTGGGAGACTGCCATCCAGAAGAGAGGGGCAAATGAAAAAAAAAAGATCCTCATGAGAAAAGTTTGTGAGTAAAAGCTGAAGCTGCCGCTGCCAGTGCCCATCCCCAAATCCTCAGAGCAGACACATTTGAGCCCTCCATCCTCCAGCAGATGGGTATGAACAGAGGAGGCAGCAGGTATCCTCTTCCCAAGGAAAAGGGAGAGATATAGATGCAAGCAAATACTGATTCAGCTTTGGCCAACAAATTTAGTGTTCTGGGCCCCATGAGATATTCCAGGAAGGTTGGGGCAACTCTATTGTTTGCTCTAGGAGCTGGACAGGGCTAAAGTGATACAACCCATTCAAACACCCTCCCTTTTGACTGGGATTGATGTTGAGGATGCAAAGGGGAAGGGAATTATTTCCTACCCTGGAAAAGAGAGGGGTTTGCCAGCAAGTTGAAGAGACCAGCTTCTGAGAAAATTTGATTTGCAAGGCTCTGAAGAGCCCTGAGGCAAGATACTATGTCACATTTTTATAGGCAGTGTTACAGCACACATTTTCTGAGCAAGGTTTGAACTGATAGGTACACTGAAGAGTACCACCTGCTGGCAGACCAAGAAAGTATATGAAAGGAAAATAAAAGTGAACAAATAAAAGAGGAAGTTTTAGGCCTTCACAGACCCATTACTGGATCTATTACCCAAACATGAGAAACTAAACAAAGACAATTATAAAGAGCTAGAAGAATGTGAATCAAGAAAAAAGGAGAGGGAGGCAAGATGGTGTCAGTTTAGGAGGGCACTCGCTGACTAGCTCTCTGAGGATGGCCGATTGTGGACGGGGTCTTGCCTGGGGGTCTGTGCTGTGGGCGCATGGAGCGAGAAGCTTGGGACATCGATCTGCAGATTGATGGCGTGGATTGATCAGTAGAGATTCATGAGTTTTAAGCCAGACTGTGGCTGTTAATGCAGACAGCTGAGCCCCACCCTCAGGGAAAAAAGCTGGTTTGAGCCACAACTCCCACCTAGTAGCCCGGTGGGCAGGGTCATTCTCCAAGAGTGGGAGGGTTCTGACAGAAGGGGGAGAGTGGAGAGGGGTTTCCTTTCTGTGGATTTGGCTGCCTGGAACCCCTTGCAGCTTGAGCAAACAAAATAGCCGGATTGAATCAACACTGGGCAGAGGGGAGGGGCGAATCTGATGAGGAAGTTGATTTATGTAGCTGCCCAGGGATACGCCCCAAACCACGCCAATCCGGTGAGAGGGAACATTCTCTGAGAGAGGGAGGATTCTTACAGAAGGTGGAGAGGGGTTTCCCTTCTGTGGATTTGGCTGCCTGGATGTCCCCATAGCTTTGGGGAGCATATAAGCTGGCTTGAAGCAGCACCAGGCTGAGGGGAGAGGCAAATCTATTGAGGAAGCCTGATTTACCCAGCAGCCCGGTGACACTGAGGTTGGCTCCAGAGCGGGTGGAGTCAGCCAATTTTATCATTCTGCACTGACAAGTATCAGAGATTCAGCTCCCCTGGGGAAGCCAGGAAGTGGGAAGTGCTTGATTATTTTCCACGAGTCTATTTAGGGTCCCCTCGGTGAAGGGGGTGTTCTAGAAGAGAACTTCTTTTGGGTCCCTTATTTCACCAGAAAAAAAAAGACAGTCACTTTAACAAATGAAAAATGAATTCTCTTTTTTAATTTCGTTTAATAGGTAAAACCTGCCTCAAAACCTGCAGATAGAACCTTGCAGGGAAATTGATTGATAAACACAAGCAGGCTGACAGGTTCCACAAGGCCCCTAGAAGGAACACTGTTCCTCCTTAGCTTTGTTTGGCTGTTTGCCTGTGTGGTTGTTTGGTTTTTCTTTGTTTATTTGTTGTCTCTTGCTTTTCTTTCCTCTTTCCTCCCCCCCTTCTTATTTTTCTTCTTTTTTAATTAGGTGTTGCTAGCTTGTCTCTAATTTGATGTGCTTCTTCTTCAGTGATTTCAAATTTTCTGTCTTTATTGATTTTGTATCCCAAGCTATCACTTCCCCTTCCTTCATCATTCTGCCTTCTGCTTTCTGTTGTAATTCTTACACACAATGTTTTTTCATTATCCCACAACTTAAGGGTATCAATTTCTATTCTATCTATTCTGTTTTCTTCTTTTTTAAATTAATATTAAATTTTTACTCTCAGCCCTTTCTTCACTCTTTCTCTCCCTTCTCATCATTCTAGCCTTCTAAATCATTATATATATAACCCTCTATTTGGTTTCCCAGTCCATTTTAGGTACTCCAATTTTTTTTTACTATTACTCTACACTGCCTACATAAGTTAAATAGTTGTTTCACTAAGATGTATTTGGCCCCTCTTCTAACTTTTATCACTATTACTATTATTTTTCTCCCTTTCTTGCATCGTTCAATTCCTCTGGCCCTAATGTTTTGCTTTCAAGGTAACATAGAAAGAAGCAAGGAAAATAAAATAAGAAGAAAAAGTGTCAAAGAGAAAACATAACAAACACACAGAACCACCAGCTAAATAACACTCTAGAGCAGAGAGAGAAGCTAATCAACTGAATAAATCCATCAAGATAAAATGATGACTAGAGGGCAACAAAAAATTACAAACTACACTCAGAAACAGGAAGAGATGGACCAGTCTAATGAACAAATTAAAAACCAGAAAGAGATGCAGAACATCGAACAACTAATCAAAGCTTTCCAAACAAATATCATGGACCAACTTAATAAAGTGAAGGAAGAGATTAAGGATATAAAGAGGACACTGGGAGAACATACTGAAGAAATTGTAAACATACGCAAAAATATAACGGATATGATGGTGATCAATAGCACAATCCAAGAAATAAAAGAGATGCTGGATTCACATACCAGCAGCTTTGAACAGGCAGAAGAAAGATTTAGTGATGTGCAAGACAATACATCTGAAATCAAACAGATAGTAGAACAGCTAGACAAAAATTTAGAAAAAATCCAGCAGGGACTCAGATATTTAACAGACAACACAAAAGGCACAAACATACACATTATGGGCATCCCAGAAGGAGAAGCGAAGGGAAAGGGAACAGAAGGAGTGTTGAAGGAAATAATGGCTGAAAACTTTCCAATCCTATATAGAGAGAGGGATGTGCAGATCCAGGAAGCACAATGCACCCCAAACGGTATAAATCCTAACAGGCCAACTGCAACACATATACTTGTCAAAATGTCCAATGCTCAAGACAAAGAGAAAATAATCAAGGCAGTGAGTGAAAAGAGAAGCATTCCATAAAAGGAAAGCACAGAAAGATTAAGTGCTGATTTCTCATCTGAAACAACGGAGGCAAGAAGATAGTGGTAAGACATAGTCAAAGTACTAAAAGAAAAAAACTTCCAGCCACGAATTCTCTATCCAGCAAAACTGGCATTCAAAAATGATGGAGAGTTCAAAATATTCACAGATAAACAGAAATTAAGAGAGTATGTCAATAAGAAACCTGCAATTCAAGAAATACTAAAGGAAGTTCTATAAGTTGAAAGAAAAAAACAAGGGAAGGAGAGTTGGAGGAAAGTTTAAAAACAACTAAAAAGAAAAACAAAGAAAAAAACAAACAAACATAAGACATACGTTAACCCAAAGGAAAAATGGCTGAAGTAAGAAATTCATTGCGAGTAATAACATGGAATGTTAATGGATTAAATTCACCACACAAGAGAAAAAGACTGGCAGAATGGATAAGGAAATATGATCCATCTATATGCTGTCTACCAGAAATCCACCTTCTACCCAGGGATAAAAGGAGGCTGAAAGGGAATGGCTGGAAAACAATTTTACAAGCTAACAATAAGCAAAAAAGGGCAGAGTAGCTATTTTAATATCAGACAAAATAGATTTATATGCAAAACTATTGTAAGAGACAAAGATGGACACTATATTTTAGTAAAAGGGGTAATCTCTCAAGAAGAGAGAGAATCATAAACATTTATGCACCTAATCAGGGTGCCTCAAAATACATGAGGCAAACTCTGGAAAAACTAAGTGGAGAAATAAATGCCTCTACATTTATACTGGGGGACTTTAATACACCATTATCATCATTAGACAGAACATCTAGAGAGAGAATGAATAAAGAAAAGAAGGCTTTGAGCAATATATTGGAGGAACTGGAGTTAATAGACATATACAGAACACTACACCCAAATACAGCAGGATTTACATTCTTCTTGAGTGCACATGGATCATACTCCAAAACAGACCAAATGAGAAGCCAGAGAACAAATCTCTCAAATGAATTCAGAAAGATTGAGATTATACAAAATACTTTCTCTGACCACAATGAAATGAAATTGGAAATCACTAAGGGCCAGAGAAACAGGTTAGGCACGAAGATATGGATTTTAAACAACACACTCTTAGACAAACAATGGGTCAAGGAGGAAATCTCAAAAGAAATAAGTAACTACCTTGAAACTATTGAAAATGACCACACAACTTATCAAAACCTATGGGATGCAGCAAAAGCTGTCCTGAGAGGGAAGTTCATAGCCATAAATACATACATTAAAAAAGAGGAAAGAGCTAAAATTGAAGACCTAACTGCACACATGGAGGAATTGGAAAAACAAAAACAAACTAAACCAAAAGGAAGTAGAAAGAAGGAAATAAGAAAGATTAGAGCAGAACTAAATGAAGTAGAGAATAAGAAAGCACTAGAAAAAATAAACAAACCCAAAAGCTGGTTCTTCGAGAAGATCAATAAAATTGACAAACCCTTAGACAGACTAACAAAGAAAAAGAGAGAACAGATGCAAATACACAAAATAAGGAAGGAGCAAGGGGCTATCACTACTGACACCACAGAAATAAAGAGTATCATAAGAGGATGCTTTGAAAAATTATATGCCAACAAGAATGATAATTTAGAGGAAATGGACAAGTTTCTAGAAACTCACAAACAGCCTACAGTGACAAAAGAAGAAATTGATGAACTCACCATCCAATTACAAGTAAAGAGATAGACTCAGTCATCAAAAACCTCCCAACTAAGAAGAGCCTAGGAC
>JAQZBX010074478.1:0-14763 GCA_029593785.1 Cabassous unicinctus
CCTTTCTTGACAAAAAAAAAAAAACAACAAAAACAAAAAACGCTTAGAAAACTGGAATAGAAGGAAACGTCCATCTATAGGATGAAGGGCATTAAAAAACCCACAGCTAATATCCTTCTTAAAGGTGAAAGACTTCTTGAAAGATTTCTTGGTAAGATCAGGAACAAGACAAGGATGTCCACTGTGGCAATTTGAAGCTGGGTAGACCCCAGAAGATTGTGTCCTTGGAGCTAATGCATTCCTGTGTGTGTAAACCTATTGTAGTTGGGACCTTTTGATAAGATCGCTTCAGTAGGGTGTGACCTGCTAATCCATTCCTATGGGTATGGAGTCCTTTAATTGCATTAAATTCAGTTAAGGAGCCCTTGATTAGATCACTTGACTAGATTGCTTTTGGGCTTTTGATTGGACTACATCAGTGAGGTATGATCCAGGTTAGGTCTTTGCCATCTTGCTGAGTCTTATATAAACTGAGAGCACACAGAGAGAAAGACACATAGAAAAGGGAGTTTTGCCATTTTTGACCTAGCCATGTGAGAGAGAGGACTTCAGGTTTGCCAAGAGCTGCAGAAAGACAGAGAAGTTCCAAGAGGCTCAAAGAGATGAGGCCCAGGGAGAGATGCCTGATCTCCCACAGCTGAGCTCCAGGAGAAAGTAGAGAGAGACTGGGAGAGCCACCATCTTGTCTCATCATGTGGCAGGATTCCAGGATCTACTAGCAGCCGACCTTTGGTGAGAAAGCATCTCTGATGATACCTTGATTTGGACATTTTTGCAGCCTCAGAACTGTCAGCTTTTACCCCCAAATAAATCCCCTTATAAAAGCCAACCCTTTTCTGGTATTTTTTGCATTAGTAGCCATTGGCAAACTAAGACAATGTCCTAGAGGCCTCCTAATGCAGAATTTCTTTCTGCTGTTTTGCTATTTAGTCTTTGTAAGACTTATGTCTTTTTTGTCCCTCAATTCTTCTGTTAATGCCTATATTCATATTTATTTACTTTTTGTATTGTAACATATTGAGTCCCTTCTCATTTCTATCTGGATGTATTTTTCATGTATTTTCTTTATAGTTACCATGGGGTCAAAATTTAACATCCAATATATATAACAGGCATATTTGATTTAATACCAACTTGACTTCAATAGCATACACATTCACTATTACTATACCCCTCTCTCCCCCACCTTTTCTGTACTGTTACAATTACATCTTTATACATTGCATGTCCAAAACCATACATTTATCATTACTTTTATGCATTTGCATTTATCACTTGTAGAAAGTAAAAGTGGAGTTACATACTAATAAATACAGTACAATAGTCATGGCATGTATGTAATCCGTATGATTACCGTAACTGGAGGTCTTTATTTATTTATTCCACTTTGAACCACTCTCTATTGTCCTGTGCTTTCAGTCTGAAGTACTCCCTTTAATATTGCTTGTAGGGCAGTTCTACTGGCAATGAACTCCCTCAGATTTTGTTTCTCTGGGAATGTCTTCATCTCTTCTTCATTTTTGACAGAAAACCTCACTAGATCTAAACTCTTGGTTAGCATTTGTTTTCTTTCAGTGCCTACATAATTTCAACCCACTGTTTCTTTCCTCCATAGTTTTTGATGAGAAATCAGCACTTGATCTAACTGAGACTCCCTTGTACATTACATGTTGCTTGTTTTTTGCAGCTTTCAGAACTCTCTCCTGTGCTTTGCATTTGACAGTTTGATCACCATGTAATGAGGCATATTTCTTTTCAAGTTTATCCTGTTTGGTATTCTCTGGCCTATTTGGATATACATATTCATGTCTATTTCTAAGTCTGGGAAGTTTTCTGTTATTTCTTGGACTCTTCCTTCTGCCCCTTTCTTTCTCCTTCTTCTGAGAGTCCCATCATGCATATATTGGTATGCTTGATGGTGTACATGTGCTTCTTAGCTATTTTCACTTTTGATAATTCTTTTTTCTTTCTGCTCCTTAGCCTGACTCATTACTATAGTCTTTTCTTTGAGTTTTCTGATTCTTTCTTCTGCCAGCTGCAATCTGCTGTGGAAACCCTCCTGGGAATTTTTCATTTCAGTTATTATGGTCTTCAACTCCAGTAATTATGTTTGTTCCTTTTTAAACTTTTCTATTTCTTTATCAGAATTCTCATATTGTTCATTCATTGTTTTCCTGATATCCTTAGTTCTTTCTCTGTATTTTCTTTCATTTCCTTGAGCATTTTGTAATTAAAAAAAAAAAAAGTCTTTGGTCTTTTCAGTCTTGCCTTCTTTGTTGATGCTTTCTGGATTTTTTTCCTCATTCTTGGGTTGGGCCATTATTTCCTGTTTCTTTGTCTAGTAATGTTTCATTGCACACTGTACATTTCAATATTTTTAAATGTTAGCTCTGGAATTTATTCCCTTAGATGTCTGTTTCTTGAGTTAGTATCCAGCTAGAAATAGGACAGAGATTGAGTGTCAGGAGCTAATAAAACCAAGCAAAGCTAAATAAAGAACACCTTTTACCATCTTTGCAAACTGTCTTTGCATTGTTTGGTGCTCTCCTTCAGAAATCAGCCCTGCTATCAGGAAAGTCAGCCCAAGGTGAATGCAAGTTCAGGGTCCTCCTTTTCTTTTCTGGGTCTGTGTCTTGTCCTGGGCTTGTGTTTGCTTGTGGCTTTAGGAGTTCCTCTGTTTACAGGAGTTTGAATGTCATCTCTACTTCCCAGGAAACAGACCTTCTCTCTCTCCTAGGTGTTCCACTGCAGGACTTCAAGCAGGCCAACTGCCTCAATTTTTTCATACACTGCTTTCATTATCTCAAGCTGCTTTTGCCCAGAGGGTAAATTCTAGAGGGGTGCAGGGGGATACGACTGCATGCCCATGCTGGAGAGGAGTTTCCAAAGTCAGTCTTTTCCAGCCAGCATACAGCTAGAAGCCCACAAAGGGTGTGCCAGTCACCTCCAAATTGCTCTGGAGAGGGGGTGATATGGGAGCCAGGAAGGCACCAGGACCTTCTTCCACAGCTCCTCAAAATTGCACTTCCTTGACTCTGCACCTAATATAACCCTTCAACTATCCTCTGCAGCTCTGAGGAAGCACTGTCTGTAAGTCTCCTCTACCACCTTCTTTGTCCAGGGCTGGGTGGAACAATGGCCACCCTCAAAGCCTGGCCCCCAGCGATGTGAAGAAGCTAATCAAAAGCAGTGATCAATGATTGGAACCCCCTTCCTCAGATCTTGGGGAAATAGACTTTTATGTCCTTCTCTGGCACCAGCAATCTGTGCCAGGGGCTTGAACGCACTGCTGACTGCTGTGAGACTGGGGGACGCAATGGTAACTATTGTGCAGAGAGAGCAGTTCACTTTTATTTAGCAGTTTACCAGCCTTTTCCTCCTGCTTTTGCCTGGATTCTGAGCAGGGTTCTACTGGACTTCAGAGTTTCAAAATATTTTATTCAGACAGTTCCTACCAGTTTAATACTCGTTCTGTGGAGCGACTGATTCCTGGAACTTCCTGCTCCTCCATCTACCCACAATTCCCCGATACCTATTACTGTTAAGGATTTCAAAAGAAGACATGTCAAGAGGTCACCTAAGGTTTTTAAAAAGTCTGCTTTTGAACAACCATTTGACTGAGGTAGGTAGGTAAGTAGGTGGGTAGATAAGAGTTAAAAAAACAGAAAGAAAATAAACAGTTCTGGACACTAAAAAATAGTATTCTTTATTTCAGGAATGTTTTATAGCCTTAGTCCTCTGAGGAAAATTGATGTAACTTAACAGCACTTTTGTGATCTGAAGGCTCAATATAGTTGTTTGTATTGTTTATTATACTTAGATTTTATACATATATAAATACTTATATTTTAATGATCAGGACACACAAACCATGTCTAAGTTTTATTTTTCAGTTCATATTGGGACTTTCCATATTGTTTGTCTCATGCAACAAAGATATAAAAGTATTGTAAAGTAGCAAATGATAAATAAAATTTCATTTCAGAAAATAAAGTTCCAGCCTGCTTGACATGGGGTGGCTGCTTCAGCCACATGACAGGATAATTCTCCCATATGTTTGATTTAAATTTGGTATAGCAAGTGCCATTCTAGAAAAATGCATTTTCATAACAAATTGTCAATTAACACAATTTACCATATTGCATGTTTGATAACTTTGGGTTAAAAAAGAACCACTTCATTTTTTCTATTCTTTTCCCAGTAAATTACATCAAAATGAGTCACTGTGACAGAAGATTAGAGAAATGAAATCTTCTAAAACCCCAAGGAGGTCAGACTCAGTCTGAAAACCAAAGTTGCATGAAATTTACCCCATTTCTCCTAAACAATAGCAAGTGTTCGTACAGCTTGTGAACATGACATGCCCTTTCTTCCTGTACCTTGGTTAACCAGTGCTTTTCTTTTCTTTTTTTCCCACCAATATATCTAACTCTAGTCGAACTCTTACCACAGACTAAAGTGAAACTTACTATGTCCCTTCCTTGCCCTTATTTCAGCTTTTACCTTTACTGTCATTCTTAAGTAACTGATACACCATCTAGAAATAAGTGAAGCTTTTCCATTGTCTAGGTTACTCTGGAATTAGATACTTCTACATGGTAAATGGAAACATTCTAAAAATTAATTCCTTTCCAAAAAAAACACAAATACACACCATTTCTTCCTAGGTAGACACTGATGGATCTGAGTCTACATTTGTTATATTAGTCCACTTAATATATTCTTGTGATGTATTTTACTTGTATACTTCCTCTCCTGAGTGCACAATGGCAGAAAGATGCCTCACTTTGAATAAGTTGCAGTACAGTTAACACTTAAACCCACAAGAAAAACGAATGACCTATATATAGTCTGCTTTCCCAGATAACCTGTGGTAGTTCTCAAAGCATTTTCATACTCTAGAAAATTTTAAAGTCATCTTTCCTCAAATAAATATGATATTTTTTTCTCCAGGACTTTGGAGAAACAGGATTAACGGGAAATGTTTCGTTCATATAAAGCAGGTCTTTAACATGATAATTCTAATCTATGATGAGAAATAAGCAAGACCAGTAGAATCACAACTGGTTTGAAAGCCCTAGTTGAAAACAAATGCATTGCTCACCATGCAGTTTTAATGAGCCTGTATCTGGAAACTTGCTTGTGGAGGCCAGGAGGAAAAAGTTTTCCTATTTACCAAAGACAAGATCCCTATCCATGTAGTACATACCATTGTACATTTTAAGTCTTCTTATTGAGGAAAAAACAAGTTCTGTGGTCAAAACTACAGAGTACCAGTAAAAAAGTAACTATTATCTAGAAAAACGAATAAGAGAATAGGCTAGAGCCAGGAGACTGGCTTCCATTTACAGCTCTGCCACTATCTGTGTGCCCTTGGGAACTGTGAGTTACTGCTTCCTTATCTATACACCTAATACCTCTACCTACAGGTATTGTGGGGATAACACATAAAAACCTTTAACCTACTAGACATTCAGTAAATGAGAGACATAATTGCTATTGTTTCTGTGAGAGGTACTTCCACTGCCTTTCATTTAGAGAACTCTCTTAGAGCCCACTGGATGTTTCTGAGTCCAAAGAATTAACAGAAAGTAGGTCCCAAATACAAATCTTTTCACCTTTTACTTCCTATTCCACAAGCTTCCTCACCCTACCTTCTAAGAAAATTATGGATTTTTTTTCTCAAAATAACTAATTCTTTAAGTTACTACAAAGTGTACTTAAGTGTACCAGTTCTGCTCAAAGTCAATTGTCTCTCCTCCCAACCATACACACACACACACACACACACACACACACACACAGCTAAAATCAGTAAGGATTATTTAGTTCATAGTCCAAATTATCTACTCTAGGATATAGATAATAAGCAGCGACATCACTAGAATGGAGAAATGGGTTTTAATGGATATTGAATAAAAACATGATTTAAAGTGTAGAAATAATGTGAAACAACATAACTAACAGCAAAAGAGCTGCTGAGGCAATAACTATTTGGAATATATAATATAAAATGGAGTGATGTGAAAAAAACTACAGCAGGAAAATCATTTTCCAAACTCTAACTTTTCAGGTATGAGGTGTTTGTGGCAAAAAATAAATTTAAAAAAATCACAAAACTGTGAGACTCTGAGAGGTCTTCTAGACTTGTCATCAATGTTCAGGCAGAAGAAAAGTTGAATCAGAAAAGAATGAGATTCTCACAGATTTTGTTTAGACTACTTATTAAAAATGCCTTATTATAATCTCCCTCAGCACCCACTAAGACCAACCAGTTTCCACGGCTCTCATGAAGCACAGATCCTCCCAATAAATCTGACATTCCCTCCTTTCCTGTCACTGTGGGTGTGGGAAATGGCCAATGGCCATCATTGCTTTTAACCTTTCATAGATTTGACCAAGAATATTCAAAATTGCATATTCTAAAGCCTTCCCAGAGCTACTGAGCTTCAGCAAACTTAAGGCTTTATAAGTTACCAATTACCCCATGGAAGATATTCCAAATAGTTATATCCTTTCAGTCCCTTCTTCACATTTGACTCCAGAAAGTTCTGTTTTTCACATGGGTAACCTAGAAAATAAATATAATCCTTGCCTTTACAGGCAGCATTAGGAAGGGCAGGCGCTTGTGTTTTTGTATTATCTAACATTTCCAAATTTCCCTAATATCTGCTTGGAACTTCAGCTGTTCTGGTTGAAAATGACTTAAGAAGCAAAACCAAAGGTACAAAAATTTAAATAAAGGTCACTAGTGCTGTGAAATGAAATGGAATGTCAGTTTCCCAATCCAACTGCACTTTCCCACGGAGCTGGGTGGAGTTCATCTAGAAAAGTCTGGAAATATTTGTGAAATAAGCTAAGACAAAAGGGCACCACAACCCGTCAAAAGCGACTTTCTTCCTCTTCTACCGGACGATGAAGGCCAGGGATGAATTTCAAGAGTTGTTTCCGGACACTTCCCCTTCTGCTCTTCCGGGGCAGGGTCCCAAACATGCTTAAGTAGTTGCTGTCCCACAAAGGAGACATGGACCCGCTGCTGGTGGTGCTGACGCTCCGGTTCCTCCTCCTCAGAAATTCGTCCCCGTCTTTGGGGACGAAGCACTCATCATCTGTGCTGGTCTGCCGGCTGAGGGGGCCCCTGTTGGAGTCCTCAGAGGCGCATATCTGGGAGCCGTCCTCGCTGTCGATGGTCATGGAGCTCAGCCAGCTCTTACAGCTGCTCGCGCTGGATAATCGATTGCGGTCCGTGAGCACAGGACCTGGCCCGGGCAGTGCGACCAACAAAGACGATTCATCCATGTCGGTGTTTTCCAAACTCAGGCAGTTAGCGGCATCACCTACAACGCAGAAAACAGAGACGTCTACTGTGGAACACACCCTAAAAATAAGTTCACAAAATTCTTTATTAAGGTCACCTGGAAGAGTAAGGATGAATAATATTTTTCACTCAGCTTTTACTTACATGAATAATTGACTATTATAAAGCCATTTGATAAACTTTATAGTAGGATTTCCCAAATTGTTTTACATGGACCTGACTTCCATGTAAAAGGGTTCTACATTCAAAAGAATTATTGTGCTAGGAATCGGCTTAAGTAAATGTAAACAAGATTCTTCAGGTGAAAGTTGATCAACCTAACCAACAGTATGCCAATATAACTTGTGAATTTCCAAAAGGATCATTTCCCAAACTTAAGTGACCTTGGAACCTTTTATTAGAATGTGCACAAGAAATGGGATTCCAAAGACTATACCTTGGGGTATCCTGCCTTATGGATTTTCTCCATTCAGTTCCTCTGATTCTTAGTTATTGTCCTTTTTAATAATCATAAAATTCTTTTTAAAAAATCATTCAACATGTATGGGAAACACAGTCCTAAAACCTGCAGCTATAGACCAATTATAGAATTTAAAGATGTTTAAAACAGAAAGGATTTATGAAATCAGGTATATCTTTCAGCCTATTTCAAATTTCATCAATACATAAATATCTGGAATGGTATTGTACCCAGAAAACATCCTTGTTCTCAAGTAAGCAGTAATGCATTTGTGTAAATTGGAATTTATCCACTTGGCTGAATTTTTTCATCATCCTTTTATAATCTACATCTGGGCTCTCCAAACTCAAATTTTAATTGCACACCAACTTTCCTGTCCATACCCTACCTGTTTCTGCACTATTTGAGTTGGTTGGTATGCAGCTTAAATAAAGGAGACTAATTGTAATCCCAGTACGAGGAAAATATAATTAGAAGGTGACTGTGCTTCAGAAAAAGTAATAGAACATTGTACACTCAAAAATGCTTTTTTATCTTATGCTAATTATCTCTACTGCTGCTCCTCTTTGTGCTTGGTTGACAATGTAAAAAGAGACTGTTTGCTTTTCCATTTGATCTGCAAGATTGAGTATGGTCAGCCCTGCAGTGACTAATCATATTCCTTTTTATTACTACAACCTACTTTATTTCATCTTGCAATGGGCTGATGAATTTCTTTTGATGGAGAGAAATTGCCTTGTAGAATATCATGCTTTGGGTATTTAGACTAGGTCTAGAAAAAGTAGACCAAAGAAGAACTGTCTCAATCTCAAAAAAAGAAAAATGTGTAAAACAGTGGCTTTATGATCAGCCAGTCCTCCTTGATCCTGACCTAAGTAAGTGTGCAGACAAAGCGATTCCCATAAAACCCAAGGACTGCCTCAGGCCCAACCTCATCTCAATTCCAGAATGTGCCAGAAATGGAGGCATAGGCTTCCCAAACATCCTTATGTTTATAGAAATCTAAGAGGTAGCTGAAAAAGAGAGGCTGCAAAGTTTTTATATCTCTGTTACACTAACAAACTTCATACAGAAACAAAATCTAGTATGAATTAAATATATATGTGTATATATAGACTAAAACACATCAAAAAAGAGAAGTAGCTAATATATAAATTTCAAGCACTTCTTTTTTTTCTTTTTTTACAAAAACAGAACTTCAAAACAAACCTCTAAGTCATAAATTAGTGGCTAATTAAGGATTAAATTGCATATTTTTCTGTAAACAAGTGGATTATCACTTTTAACAGATATCCTAGTTTATAAATAAACACTTTAGCACTGCGTTATGTGAAGAAAATAAACCTGTATTTCACACCCACATAACTGGTGGTTTCAATGAATTATTTTTACATGCAAGTTCATTCCTCAGGTTATGCCAGTCACATAGTAAATGTCAAATCAGAATTTTTAAACTCAACCCTTCCCTTCAGAGTGTACACAGTAGCAAGAGTCATGCTTTTGTTGTTCTAATGATTTTATACCTTTCTGCTTTGGTCATGGAGGCCATGAAGAAAGATTTCCCTGCCTAAATGTAATTTACACAATTTGAATAAATGTTAATAAGAAGTAAGCAACCATTCCATCCTCAAGAACTTCTGAGAACACCACAGCCTTTAGTGCCATGAGCTTTTTCAGGAATTTAACTCATCTGCTGAAGCGGCAGGAAAGTCAGGCAATTTTTCACCCTGCTCTGCTAAAATCTCTAGGGGAGCATGTGCCTCTAGTAAGCACGTGCATGCACATACGTGAGTGTGTCTATTCACGAGCATACTTGTTATAGGTTTGGAGGAGGGAGGGTGGCCTAGCTCACCCCTCTTCCAAATGCACAGGTCCCTCCAAACGTCATTCCAAAGAAACAGACTATTATCTTTCATCTGCACTAGACAAATTTTTCTTGTAATGATGATAATCTTAAAACAATTTAGAGGCAGAAATGTAAAAGAATGAAATGCTACTGTGGTTTCTCAGCAGGAAATCGCATTTACCGTGAAGCAGGCGCTGTTCCTGTAACTGCAGAGATCTGAACTCCACCCATTTTTTCTTCAAGGTTTGCTGCAATAAAGAAGAAAAAAAAATGATAATATTTAGGAAATCCAAGTAAAGATAGTAATTTACTTTTAGGTTTTGAGGTTTGTCATTACATTTTTCCCCCTTTCTCTAGCACTAACAACCCCTCCCCAATGGTTTGAAAGATTTTTGCTATATAAAAGGAGAGTATTGTGAATACTACTTTCTCCAGAAATAATCTAGTAGCCACTACAAGTTTTCTTTTTAAAAACAATATCAACAACGAGATACATTTATTTTTATGTTTTTAATACTATAGAACCAGATTGCTTAGCTTCAAAACCACTTGCTAGCTGTTTAGGCAAGTATTTACACTCTAGGTTTCCCTCACCTGTAGGATGAAGACAGTAAGAGAAATAAACCTTGGGAGCATCATGAGGGTAAAATGGGTTAAATGTGTTAATACATGTTATATGTTTAGAAGAGTGACCAGCACTTAGTAAATGTTCAATAAATATCATCATCAATCTATGTGCCTGAGGCACTAAAACATTTTTTCTGCAAAACATGTGTTTATTTTCCATAGCAAAAAGGGGAAGGAGACCTCTTACGAAGTGCTTCCTTGGAAGGCTAAACTTAGAGCACTTTTACGCGCCCTGACTTCTTCTCTGCTTCCATCCTTGGCTGCCCCACACATGAAAGCAGTGCTCCAGGGTAGGGATGAAGTGGCTGCCGTAGCATTTAAGACTGCATGGCCTGGCCTAGCCCATGGGAGCCAGGGAGAGGGGAGAGAAAAGGTAGAAGGCTGAAGGAAAGGAAATGGAAAACCAACCAGGCAACAGACATCTGGCAAGGAACAGTCAAGGCCCATTCTCCTGCCTGCCCCTGGTCTTCGTCTCCCTGCCTTCCCTTGTCATTTCAGGTCCCAGAGCAAGCCCAGGAGACAGGCATAGCTCAGCTTTGCCTACAGATGCTCATCCCAAAGAAAAGACAGCCTAACTGTAAACAAGCAGTCCTCTACACAGAGTAATCTGGAAAGGGGTAGATGGGGGTTAAAAAGAAAGAAAAAAGGTACATTTGGAAGGGCAAGGCCTAACAGAAAGAAAATAATAAAATTACAAGAACGTCATTAAACACTTAAGGGGAACATGGCTCATACCTCAGTCTACAGTGACTGAACAATCACTGGGCAGGATTTTCCAGCTCTGACAGCAGTCATATTTAGTGGCCAATAAAATTTTGAGTGTTGCCAATAAAATATGCAAGCAATAAATCAAAAGAATAAAGTAGCTGACTAAGTTGCATTCTTTTTCTTTCTGGACTCTAATAAAGGCTATAAGCCTGCTGGGCTGCCTCAATCACAGCTCTTGTAACCTAAGTAAACTTGTAGTCACGTGAAGGTCAGGGTCGGGGACCAAGGGAGCACAGGACTAACAAGGAGCTGCCATATATATCAACCCCTTTCTACTTTCTTAAAGAGGTTTATCTCCCACAAGAAAATAGAGACCAGCAAGGGAGCACTTTCTATATAAACTCAAAACTATATATAAAAAGAAGAGGAAGTTGTATTTCTGCATTTACTGTTCAGAAATACAGTCAGGTCTTGCCAAATAGTTATTTTTTTGTGTGAAAATAAAGGTTTTAAACTATCTCATCTGTTGATTTGGCCCAAAAATCCATGTATGTCATCACTTAAACCAAGAAAATACCAGTGTAAAGAGCAGATATGTCAAAGTGACTTAGAGTTTTTAGTCAGTTGCTAAGGATTTATAACTAAGCTTCCCCTTTTTCTCCTCAGAGTCTGTTTCTGCCTGCGCCATTGACATCACAACTGTACATTTGGGTCAAATCTGAACTCTCACAATTAGAAAAGAATGAAAGCAAAAGTGAGTTCTAACCTCACTGTGTTTTAGCTCGGTGCCTGGCACATAGCAACTGCTCAGTAAATGCTGACTGAATGAATACATGAAAGAACGGCTTCCTGAAACAACACTTAACTATCATATTGGAGTGGTTTCCAACGCATTTCCAATGTTTTTGCTCCACATGAGATATGCAACTAAACACTTCCAGGGTAATTTACTGCTTTTGTAGTGCTTTCACAGATAATATGATATTTAATTTTCATAACTGCACTAAAAAAAGTTACAGATTAGAAAATAAAGGTTCAAAGTAGTAGAGTATTTCCCAAAGGCTAAAAACCTATTAAATAGCAGAGCTAGATTAAATTCTAGCTCCCCCAGCTAATCCATTGAATGTATTGTTTTCATGTTAAAGGTCTGAATCATAGGTCAGGAGAAAGGGAATCTCTGAAATCATGACTCAGAAGGGACCGTTGTTTCTAAAGGATACTTATGAGTCCTTGAGGACACACAAAGTAAATGCCACGGTCTGGTCTGGAGGGGAAGCCAAACTGACCCTAGCTATAGGTTACACCGGGACATTTCTGGCTCAAGAGATGAACTGGAAATCTCATAATTTCAAGATTATAAATGGGACAGAAATATTAAAAGGTAAGCAGAACTGAACCCAAAGGCATTTGGGACTGTAGAAGCAGAAAGAGGTAGCCAAGAGTTTGGATCTTATGGCAATATATGGATTAAATGCACCTATTTGAAGCACAAGACATAGCCAGGCTTACGATTGAAACAAGAACCTTGGTTGAAGCTCCACCACTTGTCAAAGGAGGCTCATGTAGGGCATGTACCACAAAGGCAGGAATGAACAAACACAAACTTATGACCTGAGCCAAGCAGCACACTGACTCCAGGCAGGCCTCCATGCGGCCAGAACTGACTCTGGATTTGAAACACCAAAGTGCTGAGTCAGGACAACTGTCCAGCTATCACATCAAGCCAAAGAGAGAGGCTACCATTCAAGGTAGAAAGGCAAATCAAAATTCCAAAACACCCACAGAAGTTTAATAGTAAGAAAGACAATAAAATTGACAATCTGTACATGGATTCTCTCCAAAAAATATATTAAAATATGAAAGTATCCAAAGAAGACTTTAAAATAAGAATATTTATATCCTCAGAGAGATAAATGTCAGATCAATGTTCATAAGAATCAGAAATTTGAAACAAAGACAAAGATAGTTATGAAAAAAGAACTTCTTTGAAAATAAAAATAAATGAATTAATTTTAAAAACTCAATAAAAAGAAGACATTCTATATAGAACACAGATAAGAAAATTACTGAAGATATTATTAAGGAATTCAAAAGAATGATAAAAGGAAAAGATAAAGTGATATAAAATATGAAAGAGCGGTTAGAAAAGAGGGAAGATAAATTGAGAGACTCAAAAATATAATCTAATAGGAATATCAGAAGATAATGGTGATAATTTCGGAGAGTGGTGAAGAAACTATACTCAAAGAGGTCAAAGCTAATTTTCAAAACCAAAGAAATTTAAAAATCCTTAGATTGAAAGGGTACTGCAAGTTGGAAGCAGGATAAATTTTAAAATGAATCCCGACCTAATCATATTGTGGTGAAACTGTAGATCAGTAAAGGCAAAAGAACATCTTAAAAACAACCAGAAAAAGATTTTTTTTTAAATTAGTACAAATCCAAATACTGGTTTTTTAAAAGACTCAAAAACAGAAAATCTTCTAGAGAAAATTTCAAGGAAAATAAAAATGGAAAGAAGGCATACAATATTAGTACAAATAAAAAATTAGACATAGTCACTATTATAACAGATTAAAAACATGAGAATAGAATTTTTAGGATCAAATTTATGCCAATAATTTGAAATTTTGAAAATTTTATAAGCAAAACAGAGCTCACCAAAACTGCCTCAAAAAAACCTGACCTGTCTTATAACTAAGAAACTGAAACAGTAGTTTAAAAGTCTTCCCACAAGGGAAAAGCAGTTGTAATACAGGTGCTTTTTCAGGACTTGGGAATTATCCTGAGTGACAATACAACGACAGATATAGGCCATTTTACATCAGCATATAACATGCAGAACTGTGTGGAAGAGAGTGTGGTCTACAATGTGAACTATGGTCCATGCTTAGTGGCAAAGCCCGAGGATGTGTATATCCATTACAGGTGATGAGCCACACTAATGAAAAATGTTTATGTGAGATGTTATGGGAGGTGTGGGAGGTGGGGAACATGGGAATCCCTGTACTTTTGTGTAACATTTATGTAATCTAAGCCTCTTTTAAGATATATATATATAATATATATATATTTATATATTAAGATAGTAAACATTGTTGCATGCCCAAGACTGCAAAAAAAAGAAAATAGAAATATAAATAAAAAATTAAGATCTGGACTTGGAAGGGTCCAGCGTAAATGAAAAAAAAAAGTCTTCCCACAATAATGAACTACCACGCCCAGATGATTCAGATGATTTTAAAAGGGTTCTAACATGGAGAGGGCCTGCAACTGCAGGCAAGATAATCCCATCCACCGTATCCACGGGATATAAGCCCTCTCTCACTTGGAGGTGGAGTGGACATCACCATCCCAGTCCCCTCAGGATTGGGGGAGAAGCTGTGGACTAGAGTGGACTTGGTGGTGTTCTGTTGTAGACATATTGTGATTCAAGCAATGGAAGAAATTGTAACAGTGAGGTGGAGCCGGTGGCCACTGGACGTTTTTGGGGCAGGGAGAGGAGGGGCAGTTGAAATACAGGGGCTTTTTTGGGACTTTGGGGGTTGTCCTGAGTGGCGTGGCAGCGACGGACATAGGCCATTTTCCATCAGCATATACCATGCAGAACTGTGTGGGAGAGAGTGTGGTCAATGATGTGAACTGTGTTCCATGCTCGGTGGCAAGGCCCCAGGATGTGTATATCCATTGCGGGTGTTATGCCACACGGATGAGGAATGGTGGTGTGGGATGTTGTTGGAGGTGTGGGAGGTGGGGAACATGGGAGTCCCCATAATTTCTGAGTAATATTTAGGTAATCTAAGC
>JAQZBX010074480.1:0-14749 GCA_029593785.1 Cabassous unicinctus
AAGACCTCCGATGTAGGAGAGAGGTGTTCTAGCCACCCGCGCCACCTCAGCTCCTGGTTTTTGGAACTTTCGGAGCATCTCGTCTTGTCTCTCTCCTTTTACGTCATCATCCTGCTGCATGGCTCCCGGGACCTGGCGGCTCACCGGCACACAGAGCCTGGCAGCCCACGCGCCTTCTATATATATTTTTTTATTTTACCGGGAGGTCCCAGGGATCGAACCCAGGTTCCTCCACATGGCAGACGGACACCCAACCATTTGAGCCACATCCGCCCCCAAATAATGGATTTCTAACCTCTCTTTTAATTTTGTCTTAAACTTCCCCTTGAATATTTTATAAATGATTACGTTTATTATAGCTTACCATTTTTATGATTTATACATTTTTCTCTGAAATTAGTTTAAATTCCTTGAGGTCTGCAACTATGGCTTGTGCACTTTTTAAAAATTCAACATTTTCTTGCACATAATAGGTGCTTGATAAATATTTGTTTATTTGAGCTATTTGAACACTAAAGTAGAGAACAGAATCTTCCACAGGGCATATGAAAATAAGAGGGGAGCCAAACGCCAGCCAGAAACCAAGAGGATGATGGGGAAAATGCCCAGCAGGATCTTAAAATTCATGGTCCTAAATCTGAGCAGTGCAATTTAAACTCATAAAAAGTGCTAATGTATTTCTCTAATGTGATATACATAAGATAATCCTAGGAATATAACGTTGTGTGAAAGAAGAGTCTTTCATTCCCCAAACAAGAGTGAGCCAATAGAAAGGATTCAGAATTAGAACACAATAGATGTACTAAGAATGGATTTATTCTTGGGAGAGTTTCTATTTTTATCAATTAGATCTTATTTATAACCAGAAAGTATAGATGGAAAGCTTTTAAGTATTGAGAGAACATTTTGAAGATTACACAATGATGACTTACACAATATTTTTAATTTAAAACCACAACTATGCAATTTTTTTTTTTTTTGAGGTACCAGGGGCTGAACCTGGGACCTCCCATTTGGGAAGGGAGTGCTCAACCACTTGAGCCACATCCACTCCCTCCACCCCACTATGCAATTTTAACCATTATTTTTATTGTAAAAGTTATATAAAAACATTAAAGTAGAATTAAAAAAAAGAATTCAGTGTCACTCATAATCCTCACACCTTAACATAAAGTTATTTGTATATTTTCTTTCAATCTTTATTCTCTGATATATGTATTTTTACGTTTTTAAAATCAGAACATATGGAAGATAAAAAAGCAACTTTTAATTATATTACTCAAAGGATATCTAGGAAGAGAAATAAAATATTTCTGACTAAAGGGCAGTGAAAATAAACTTGTTTTTTCATATTTTGAAAATTATTTTAAGGAGTTAAAAAGGAGATCAAATAGGGTAGATATATGTTTCTTAAAATCCCATCACATTTTATATATCTATTAGAGTCTTAAAAGTTACATGTGAGCTACAAGGCATGCATTGATCAGATTGTCTTGGCTAACATTTAACCAATCATCTCTGTCAGACAATGTAATTTCAGTTTTGGCATTTGTTAATTTTGCATTTTTGTAGTTATAGTAGTGTTGTCTTATATCCCTAGTTCAAAAAAAATGGATCAATGTCTCTAAAGTGGTTCAATGAAGCATAAAAATAAAGATAAAAGTAGTTATATAAACAATACAATTCAAATAAAGAGATAATAAACATAAATTATGAACAAGCCTGGAATGGAAATATAGATGATAAATCTGCATATGCTGTGACAAGTCTATGTGACTTTGCACAAGCAGCCACAAAAAAGAAAGGTGTGAATTGGAAGCACAACAATAAATATCTGAAAATTGGATTTTATTGAGTAGGTGATCCATTAGTGTTAATCCCCAGTGCATTGAATTTTATAACATTTTTCTCAGTTTTTCTGTCATTGTTAAACAAAGCACAGTCACAGCTCACCAACTGAGATTTTCTAAAGCAAACACTAAATAATGATTTCTAATAATGAGGAATGTAAGCTCTGGTGGGGCAGGGATCTGTGCTGCATTCCCAATACCTAGCTCAAAGCTGTGAGTCTAGTAGTTATTCACTAAATATTTGTTAATAAATGAATGAGTTTTTCAATAATGATGTCATCAAAGAAAATCAAAACCACAAAGCTTTCATTCAAAGTTAAACTTAGTAGCAAAACTAGGTAGAAATCATGTTATTGTCTTAAAATTTGCAAAATCAGCTGCATATTAATAATATGTTATTAAGAGAAAGTAATAAAAGAAAGCAAAATTGCTTGATCAGATGATATTCCTGGGCATTGCTAATATCTACAGCATACAATGTTGAAGAGCAGTTACTATCGTGTAAGCAGTGAGGCAGACATTTCACTTTACAGCATGACATATATAAGGAGAAGTGCTCAACAAGTTTTTTAGTTTATCACTGACAACTGACTGCAAGATTTTGCTAATTATTACCATATGAGCTGTGATATAGACTGGAGAAGAGACAAACAAACTGACAGGCACAAGATAGATTTGTGAGCATCTAGGAAATGTGTTATTACAAGAATAAAAGAAGTTGAGCAGAGAATGATATGCCTCCTGTTCTTGCTTTTGGTTGTTCAAGGAAAGAATGAATATTTTAAAGATGATCAAGGTATGACCTCTAAGTGTACATCTTTAAAGCAAGTGTTGTATTAGGAAACAGCACAAGATTAACACTCTCCCTTTCCACATTGAAATCTTCTGGTTATCAGGAGGAAAGTGCTCACAAAAGTGATGAGACACTGATTATGTCAGATAATTTCAAGGGGCTTTTTCAATACGTGTTTTTCAGTACTATATTACAGTATCTAAAAGAGACTGAACTTATTTCAAGGATAAAATATCATGATTTTAATGTTGAGATCAGGATTTCTTCAGAAGACTGAACTATAGCACAAAAGCTTGACTCTTGCTCAACACTTTAATTTCTTTCCTTGGAGAAAGAGATCAACAATGCATTATTGGGAATACCTAAAAATAGCATCCCAAGGTTGCAACAGAATATGAAGAAATATCCAGCAGCTCACATGAAGTCCTCTTTGCTTAGCAGAATATTATGCTCTTCTCATTGTAAACCCAGTCACTAATTGGGTGACTAGTTGTAAAAAGAGAGATCTGGGAATATATTACAGCTCCTGCTGGCTCCCATTCTGTCTTGCCCTTCCATGCTTCCACCTTGCTCTGCTCGGCAGATAGCCCAAACTGGGCATGAGTTAGTCCTGCCCTCTGGAAGCTGGATTTGTTTTCTAGCTAAACTCATCTGGGACAAGTTTCACAACTTGGCTACTTTCCCTTGGCCAATGCCCACTGGCCTTGTAATTGGGTTCTGCCTGATTTCTGCTTGCTGCTCTTCCTAACACTGTTTGAAATGAAAGTGCTTTGATTTAACACCACATGGGGGTATTTAATGCCCTCCAAGATTATGAATTCCTACTGTTTGTCTTTGCCTTTCCTGTCTAGCCTTATTATTTCAGAGGATGTTAATTATATCATCTTGCTCATACTAAATATAGTCATCCAGGAATAATTCAGAGGAAATCACTTGCTAGATGCTATATCACGTTACCCGGAATTTATTCCAGTTATTGAAAACATGGAAGAAATGAAGCAAAGGTCAGTCAAACCCTCTTAGTTTGTCACGGGTTGCTAACATTTAATACAAAGTGACCAATAAGCCTTATTCAAGAATTCCTTACTGATATTATAGGAGATGAATTTATTTTAGGTAGCAAAGACTTTCTCAGAAAGGGCTCCTTATTCTAATTCAAACCTTTGCTGCAGTCTCAGTACTGGTCTACTTATTTGCAACGTGTAAATTATCTTTAACTGCATTTACCTTGACATACCCAGCATTTGTGGACTGGAAATTTTCCATCATGAAATATCTTGAGTAATTTGTTGGTCAGATTGAGAGGATGATGTAGACCACTAGGGATGTCTTAGATGCAGGGCTGATGTTTAGTTGGACCACAGTGGGATGGCTATTGTAGTGGTTTATAGTTGGCATTCATTCTAATTCTAATGAATTTATTCCTGTGCTGTGTTGTTGTTAACATCTTGAATATCCAAATTTTGAATATCATTATTGCATGTAATATATACTGGAAGATTTCTAAGGCTTCTAATCATCCAATATGTTGTTTCAGGTTAACAACAGGAGTCAGTCCTACTGTATCACCAAAGGGTGGTGTTATGGATTGAGTCATATCCCCAGAAAGGCACATTCACATCTTAACCCCCAGTACTGTGGATGTGAACCTATTTGTAAATAGCATTTTTGAAGATGTTATTTGTTAAGGTGTGGCCAAACTGAATCAGGGTGGGCCTTAATCCAATATGACTGCAGTCCATGTAAGCAGAGGAAATTTGGACAGAGTAGGAGATATAGAGTGGGAGAGAGACAGCCATGTGATGGAGGTAGAGACTGTATTATGGATTGCTAGCAAGCCACCATCAGAAAGCTAAAGACTTTGGAGAAATCATGAACCTGCTGACACCTTGATTTGGGCTTCTAGCCTACAAAATTATGAGACAACAAATTTCTGTTGTTTAAGCCAACCAGTCTGTGGCATCTGTTATAGCAGCCCTGGCAAACTAAGATAGTATCTATGAACTTGTTTCTGTCTCTACCTGAATTTTGAGGGAATCAAAGCTGCTCCTCTGCCTCCACCAACCAGGCCCAGGTTGGCCTTTCCTAGAAACTGTGTAGGAGGACAAAATTGAGTTTTTAGCACTTAATGGAGATCCTGGAACTAGTGCTATCACAGGTTCATTTACAAAGGCTCATTATGACTAACTTTAAAGACTCATTCAAGGGTAACTAGAACAGAAAAAATTTCACACACACACACATACACACAAATTAGTTGAAAGGTGGTTTGCTAATATATCTTATCTCAGCTTTCATGTCAACCAAAGAACCTGGTTCTTACAATGATAGGAAAAAAGGGCCACCTTTTAAAAGAATTAACATGTTTATAAGTATATTGTTAGAGTTATCATTTAAAGTTATATAGCAAATCTCAATCTAAAAAATTCAAGCTTGTAAGGAACATAATTTCATTTTTCCATAACTCAACCTAATTTCTGTTTCATGCTCTGATTTCACAAGGGGTGGCAGATACTTAATAATAATCAATTTGACAGGGATTGCCTCTAAATTGAAGGTATCAGGGGAAGGTAATGGAGCATTTGATCCTTGCTCCTCATCTATCATACTGGCACCCCCTGAGATTTCTAACATGCATCCTTTCTTAGTAACAATCAGCCCCGCAGATTGCTGCTGGGTCAGTCTTGGTCTATCAGCAATGCTGCTCTAGGTCTGGTCACACTTGATACCTCTGCACCTTTTGGGTGTCTAAGAATCATTGTGCTGGACTTCCAGAACCTCCATGGCACTATCTAAGGTTGCACTGTCCATTTAGGTTGCCACCAGTCGAATGTAGCTACTCAAATTTATATTAATTAAAATGAAGTAAAATTAAAACTCCCATTTCTCAGCTATACTAGCTCTATTCAAGGGCTCAATAGTCCTAAGTGTCTATTGGCTACTATATTGGACATCCAGGTAGAGAACATTTCGTTAATCCCAGAAAGTTCTATTGTACTGTACTACTCTAAGGCCCTGATTGGCCTAGATATGCAACCCAGCCTTTTCTTCTCTTAAGGGTCTTGCCATTTTCCAGAGCTCTAACAGGGAAAAAGGATGACAGTTCTCTCTCTCAGCAATCAGATCTCATAGACCTGCTATTTCAGTTGCCCCTCTCCAGGGTTTGTGCCATATAGGGTGAGGATAGGGCAAAAGCCCCTGTTCTCAGGAATCTACCAGTATCTAGTCTCCCATTACTTTCTTCCCAACTTTTTTCCCCTTCCAACCCAGGAGTCAATTTCTATTCTCAGTGAAAGGAAACTTTACTATTGTCTATACCAAAACTGTTCAATAGGAATATAATACAAACCACACACATATTTAAAATTTTTCTATTGGCCACATTTAAAAAAGTAAAGGAACAGGTGAGATTAATTTTCTATTATATTTTATTTAACTCATTATATCCAAAATATCATTTTAAAATGTAATCCATATAAAAATTATTAATAAGATATTTAACATTCTTTTTTTAAATGTATGAAGTCTTTGAAATTGTGTGTGTTTTACACTTAAAGCACATCTCATTTTAGACTAGCCACATTTCAACTATTCGATATTCACATGTGGTTAGAGTTTACTGTATTGGATAGTGGCCAATATCTATCTTGATGCCGTTCCATTACTTCATAAGGGCTAGGCTTTTGAAACTCAAAAACCAATAAAAGATTTCTTGTTTCTACACATTTTGTTATATTCTTTCCCTGAAACAATGAGCAAAGACCAGCCTAAATGAGGTTGGATGGAATACTGGGGGAGTCTTGGGTGGGATATAGGAAGATAAAGGCCATAGGATAAAAGGAAATACCTGGAAAAAACAACTACTACAAAAACCATTGGTTCATATTTTAAAAATATTAGCCTGCCACAGTGTGTTGTAAGGAAATAAACATTGCTGTAGGATTGTTGGGAGTAAATTTGTTTGCTATAGAGTTAAAACAATTTCATTAGCAGTTAAAAACTGCAGTCATATTACTGAGCACAAGTATAACTGCTATGGTAACTAGAAACACAATGCAAAAAACTGCAGTTTTATTACTGGGAGCAAATCTTATTACTATGACTAGGGCATAGATAAATACCATTAGTTGTTAAACCCTGCAGTAATACCTCTGATAATTTTAATGCAAAAATTGTAAAACCCAAAGATAAGAATTTTATCACCAGGACAGATAATAATACAAGCCTATGGTTGCATTTCAAAGACTAGAATCTCCATTTTGGGGGTTTCTGAAACAGTGACTAGAAAAGCTGTTTCATTGAAAATAGTTTCTGTCATTTTCAAAACTGTCATGGCAGAGAAGATTTCATGTTTTGGGATGGCATTTCCCACTTATTTCTTTGTATTCTTTCTTTAAGCTTGATGATATTTAAAGGAAAAATCAAAGTTATTCCAAATGTTGAATTCTCTGTTAAATAAAACATCTATAAAATTTTGTGGTCAACAATCCAGGGCAATTGGATTAGGCAAATGAACAGGGCAATTACAGTAATTTGCATCAACAGGTCCATTACATGCAGATTAAGCCCGGGACAGCAGAAGATGATAAATCAAGACCACAGTAAACGGGGTCAGAAGCAGGATAATCTCTGGAAGGGAGAGGGTCAGTAAGACATACATGCTGGTTTGTAGAGGGAATGGGGTCTTAAGTAAAAGGTACCTTCTAGCATGCCAAAAGATCCCAGCTATACATTAGCAGGAAGGGTGTCTGGAGGATAGCACTGTATTCTTCCCGGTGATCATGAGGATTGAGGGAAAGTGACTTTTTAGCAATTATGGTAAAATTATTTGTTCATCTAAATTATTGGTATTCCACTCTTAGTACCCACTGTGTTAGAGTAGAGGAAAAATGTTAAATGTATTATTTCTTTTGAGATTCTTTGAGGCAATGATGTTTGGAAGCAACTAAGTATTGCCCGAGTATTCTTGATGGTTTTTTGTTTTGTTTTGTTTTTTTGCCTGTTTGTATCTACTACCAAACAAAATAGGGTACAATTACTCACTTTTTACTATGTGTCAGGAACTTAACATAAATATCTTAGGTCTTCTCAACATCCCAGAAAGGTAGGCATGATTAGTTGTTTTGCAGAATAGGAAGCTGCAACTCAGAGAGGTTAAGTAATTTGTGCTACTTTCTTGCATGCATGCTGAACTTTGGTTTCTGAAGCCTCTATCAGGGATTGTATCTTTTATATACTATTAAAAGTATTTAATATAATTAATAGCCAGTTGGTATTAAATAATTATCAGCTAAGAAGACAAAATTTAAGATCTAAAGATATTTTATATTGTAGGTTCTTCAATACATTTAGTTAGTAGACAAATTATTTTTTAAAAAGTGATGGGAGGAGAAATAGCTGCTCCCTGTCCTCCAGGAGAGAGCGTAAGAATTTAAGCTCAGCAGGAGAACTAGTCTGCTCTTAATTCCTTCACGCATTCACTTTATGCAACAATTTTAACCTATGTGTTTTCTTAGCTCCTTTGACAGCTAGAAGTTGACTTTCACACCTTGAGGAAGATTCCCTTGGGGTTCTACTCACTTTTCTCTTTAAGAAAGATATTCATTATTTAAAACTGATTGCTTTTAGGATAATTTCTTTACAATCAAGTCTCTCTTTTTTTAAGAGGAAGGGAAAGAGTATTAAAAGAAACCAGATGACCACATAAGAAACAACAATAATAAATAAGAAGAACAATAATAAATAAGAAGAACAATAATAAATAAGGTGCAAAAACCTACTGATCATCTTGTGGTTGTTCCTGAAGGACAACTTGGATTAAAATAATTTATGGCCATTTCTATAAATTAGCCATTAAAAAAAGCATATACTGTGGAGGGGATGTAGATCAAGTGGTTGAGCACCTGCTTCCCACATATGAGGTCCGGGATGGATGCCACCACCCTGTCCTGGGGCGGGGGAGAAGCATATACTTAAAGTCTATTAATGATTTAGAATATATTACTATATGTAGGAGTTTGGCATTGTTTATGAATTCCAAAAATAGTTACTGGATTATGTTTGTAAACTGGTCTGTCACAGGTATCACTTTTAATTGATTAAATTATGATTGGGCCATGTCAGTATGGCGTTGAGACCCTTGGTGGGTGGGGACTCACAGAGAAAAGACATGGCAAAGGACAAAGTTGAGAGTTTTCATGCTGGAGCCTGGGAAGTAAACACATAGGAGAAGAACACAGAGGAATAGAGACAGCTCCACAGACAGACACGGCAGAGGCCCCGGGAAGGAAGATAAGCCGTTTTCCTGATAGTCTACAGCTGACCTTGTGGAGAGAAGCAATCCTGAGCCCAGAGAGAATCAAGCCCTGGGGAGAGAGACAAAGCCTAGAGAGCCTGATGGCCTACAGCTAATATTGGAAGAAGCTGGGACCACGGAGCCTGAAGAGGAAGGCTGAATGTCAGCAGCCATCTTGCTCTAATACAAGGGAAGAGACTTTGGTGAGGGCAGTAACTTAAGCTTTATGGCCTCGTAACCGTAAGCTTCTACACCAAATAAATATCCTTTATAAAAGCCAACAGATTTCTGGTATTTTGCATCAGTACCCCTTTGACTGACTAACACACTAAAGGAAATAATAATGGCTTAGGTTGTAGTAATTTGGTAAACCACTCAGGAAGGAAGTCAGAGAACACGAAGATGTACACAAATTAAGAATAAATTATGATTATATTGATTATCTTAATATTTTAAAATTAGGACTATGCCCTTTTGCAACGGTCTTGTGGTAGTAGATGACATTTTTAAATTTTTAAAATTGAAAATGAGCTCTACTTATCACTGAATTCAAACCTTTCATGTTTTCTCACCTTTCTTGATTCTGATGGTCCCCCCCTTTCTCTTACTTCCCTAAGTCTACAGATGTGCTCAATTTTCAACCATCACTGCACTCCCCTCCTGTCCCTCAAAAAATCCTTTCCTAGATCCTAACACCTTTCAAGCTAGTTTGTCCATGCACCCTGCTCTTCACGCTTAGTAAGATTAAGAATGATCCTTAATTGTTTCCAGGCCCCATCCTGCTTGTTTTCATTTCATATGTTAGCTTCTTTTTTTTTTTTTCTTTCAAATTACTTGCTCATGGCTTATTGGGTCCTACCCTCTGGTTCTCTGACCATTCTTCCTTAGTCTACCACTTTACTGATTCCTTAAATGTTGGGGTTCCCCCCAAATTTGTCCTCTTTCTCTACGACAAAAATCTGTGAACCACCAAAAATTGTAAGCAAAGTTTTGTTTTATGACAGGTTATTTCCCCCCCTTGGGAAAGCTTTCCTCATATTTTCAAAGGGGTCCTTGGCTCTTTTTAACAAGATAAAGCGCCCCTGCCCTCACACTTTTCTTAGGTTATTTATCCTTTCCTTTCCTTTCACCATCCTTTTTTATATGGCAGCCACTCCAAATCCATCTACAGTTCCTACCAGGGGAAAATGAGACCGACAATAAGAGAAACTCTGACGCCAAGAAATGTTGAAGAATTAGAAAAAGAAGAAATTGTTCCGTAAACAGTTCATAACTATGCGCAGTTTAAAGGAATTCCGTAGAGGACCAGATGGCTGAATGGGTGGGGGCCTGGCAGGGTCATACTTCAGTTAGTAGGGGAAAGACCCCAGGAGGAATAGGGTGAAAAAGAGGCTGTGTGCGCAAGAACTCTAGTTGCTAGATGCGGGTGAGAGGGCGCGCCCAGGTTCTAGGTTGGAGAAAGGAAAGAACCGGGAGAAAGGCACAACAGCCGCACTGCCCAGAACCGCAACACCGCCAGCTCCAGGGTCTGCTCTCACTGACTGGCGCCAGAAACACCGCCCGGCAACCGGCGGCGCCTTTGACGGACATTCACCTTCTGCAATCACCTTTCAGTTCACTATAAACATTCCTTATTCCTCCGCCTACCGCTTCCCTTCCTAAGCCAATTAGAGGAACGGGCGGGATCGTCCTTAGTAGGTTCCAATTTTTTTTTTTTTTTTTTTTTAAAGAAGGATGGCCTGTGTGCCGAGTTCTGGCTACGAGGGAAGCACCCCGCGAGCTAGGGGGTAGAACCCCTGTGATGGGCATGCAGATCTACCAATGAGGCGCCCCGGCAGCTCACAAGGCCCGGCCGTGGGGGTGGGCGGGGCATGCGCGGGGCCCGGCCAATGGCGGCCGGGCGGACGGTAGGGTTAGTGTGAGAGGTGCGGCAGGGGAGGTAATGATGGTGGCTGAGGAGGAAGGCGGGGGGAGGGGGTGCTAGGCGCTGAGCGGCTGCGGCGACTCTGACAGGGTTTTGTAGGGTGGGGAACGGTCGCGAGGCGCCTCCGTCAGGGTGGGGGCGGGCGTGAGGGGCGCCGTCCGCCTGAGGGGCTGCAGACCCCGGCTCCCGCGAACGCCGTGGCTGGCTCGGCTGTTTCATGTGGCTCCGGCAGGGATGGAGGACTCGGTGGCGGCGGCGGCGGCTGCTGCTGTGGCGGCGACGGAGGAGCGGCGCTGAGGAGGTAACCGGGCCAGACTCAGCCCGACAGCGGGATTAGAGGTGTGAGGAGAGGTGGGAGTGGACGTGCGGCGGGGTCGGGGTTCGGGTACCGGGCTGGGATCTTCTGGCATCGCCCGGGTGACAGGGACCGCGGGTGAGCCACCGCCTGCTTCACTGGGGGCAGAGGTCTGTGCTACGTGCGGGCGGAGACGAGGCTCCGGCGGGCTGCTCCCCTGAGGATGGGGGAGGGAGGTACCGCACCCCGCACCCCGCACCCCGCACCCGGCCCCCTGCACTTGCCGTGCTGGTCAGTGCTTCACGCCCAAGCAGGAATTTCCATTTCCCTCCGGTTGGCAGCGAAGGCGAAGGAGAGCCCAAGTGGCCTGGAGCCGGGACACTGCCCTCCCTCTGCCTGGAGATTTCCCTCCTGGTTCCCCATCCATTTTCCCCTCTGACCGAACAACAGCATTCCTCTCGCTCCCTCATTTGTTCTAAGTACGTATTGTAGTACTCGAGGCTGTTAATTATCGGCTGAAAAAAATAAAGTTTATTTAAAAATACTCCACTCCTCCCTCTGACTGGCAGTGGACAGCATCCCTAGACTTTCCCGCTCTGCTTGCCCTTCTGTGATGCTAGGAGGGAAAGATAGGGCCCTGATTTGGGTCTCTGGATTGTTGTTGATGCTGATATCCTGATGTGTTGCTCCACGTATTCGGTGTGACTTGTAATTTCTTCCTTGGTGTTTTGCATCCTTGATGTTACTGGCTTTTGAGGTTGGTGTTTGTTTCATTGTTTGAAAAACATGCGAAGAACAGGCGCTGTCTGTTGCAGTCTTATCTAACATGGGTGGTTGAACACTTCTCTTGCTTCTCTCATTTTCTTTTTCTTTTTGTCTCTGTTTTGCTTTTCATTCCTTCAGAATAAACATCATATAGCCCAAAAGGTGGAATGGTGATGTCTCCATGAGGGAACCTCCTCTCATTCATCCTGTCATGCATATCATACTGTTCTCCACTGGACATTCATCTAAGATGGGATTTACCCTGTGAAACAGGGAGAAGACTTATGGACCCAAACATCATTTCAAGTTGTAGTTGAGATTTTTGAAATACTGGCATACCTACAAAGCTTGTTTGCTTTGGACCGTCTGCTTTATTAAACTGCTGCGTTGCTAACCCAGAACTACTCCAGTGTATTGATTGATCATCATGGCTTCAGTTTGGAAGAGACTGCAGCGTGTGGGAAAACATGCATCCAAGTTCCAGTTTGTGGCCTCCTACCAGGAGCTAATGGTTGAGTGTACTAAGAAATGGTAAGATGTGCTTGCTAGTAGAGTTCTGTGCTGTTGCCTAAACTTGCTGTGGCTGAAACTCTTCCTCTTCTGATAGCATATTTCACTTTCTGTAGTGTACAAGTGTGTAGGAGCTGGGCGGGGTGCAGGTTACTCTTAACAAGCACTGTGATGTGCACTGTTGCTGCTGGTACCATCCCTGTGGGTTTTAATTACTGCACTTCAGTACTGCACTTCAGTATGGCTCAGAGAACTGTAATTGTGATAATATACTAAGTACAGTAGATTTAGTCTTGAGGTTTTTCATCATTGTTAGAAAAACTTTGATTTTTAGACTTTTAAGGAAATATAAAGAATGGTTGTTGAAATATTGTTAACATATAGTTAATATAGAAATCTGCATTCTTGTGGGGGTACTGGTAATCTATTTAATTTTGTTCTTGATTTTTCATTTTTTCTTTGCTTAACATAAAGACTTTTTCATTATTTGAATAGTAGAATGCCAGTTCACATAACTTTAGAAATTTTTTTGTTATGTGCTTAGGCAACTGTGTTTTATTTTAATTGCTTAATGGGATACATTTCTTGGCTGGATTTTAGGAAGCAATTAGTAGTGCTGGTCTATGATTTGCTTCTTTCCACTTGAACAAAGTAAATTTAGGGCTTTCTTTTCACTGCCTGAAATAAGCAAGAAGAATTTTTATTTAATGAGAGAAAAAAGTTAATCTTAAGCAAACGGTCCTTTGGGTTTTGATTTATTGCAGAGTAAGCTGCATTATCCAAAATAAGCCCATTTCATTGCCCACAAAGACTATAATCTCATGTCTGTGATAACTTCTTTTATAACATCCATCCTTTTTATTGGATGAAAAAGTAGCTTGCTCAATTCTAAAATTCTTGTAGCTTATATTGAGTATTCATTTGGAAACTACCTCTGAATGCTTTTTTTTTGCACTTGTTAGGAATGCTATTTTATATGCAGTTCAACAAATGTGTGCACTGATTTTATAGCAGGCACTGTGGGTACTGAGTTGAATATGACATAATCCCTGCCTTCAGGGAGCTCACAGTCAGGGTGGGAGACTGTTGTGTAAATAAATTCACTCTAATAGTTATCATAATAGAAATATGTATGATGGTAGGGATTTGAATGTCTTTACCACTTAATGGGTAGGTATCTTTGGGGACAATTTATTTAATTTCTCTGTGATTATTCCCATATCCTCAAAGGTAATAATGGTATCATTTTGTAGGAAGGGTTATTGTGAAGATTAAATGAGTTCATATAAAATGCTTGCAACATTATGTCAGGCACATAGTAAATGCCCAATAAATTGTAGCTATTATTGCATACAAAGTTGGCAAGGGAGAACAGAATAATTTCTGTAGGGCTAGGGAATGGAGTCTTGGGATAGCTTCCTGGGATCTGAGCTGGGGTTTGAAAGATTTGTAATTGTTTGCCAGGAAGCCAAGTAGGAAGGGAGGTGTAGGGCATTCTTTTTTTTTTTTTTTTTTTTAATTTTATGTATTTATTTATTTATCCCCCCCTGCTGCTTGTGCTCGCTGTGTCCATTTGCTGTATGTTTTTCTGTATCTGCTTGTCTCCCTTTGTTGGGTCATCCCGCTGTGTCAGCTCACCGCGCGGGCTGGCTTGCCCTCACCAGGAGGCCCCGGAAATCGAACCCGGGGCCTCCCATATGGTAAACGGGAGCCCCATCGATTGAGCCACATCCACTTCCCTAGGGCATTCTTGACTGAAGCAACAGCCTGTGCAAAAGCATGGAGGCATTAAATAGCATGTGTGTCCTGGAAATTCAGGTAGTGTGGTTAGGGTCTTAAAGTGCAGCGTGGCAGCCATGCAGTGAGATATGAGGTTAGAGAAGCAGGCAGGACTCAAATCATGGAGTTGTGTGCTGTTATAAATGGCCAGCCTTTATTCTGTAGGTGATGGGAACATAGTGAAAGATTTTGAGCAGAAGAGACATTAGGTTTGCATTTTGGAAAATCACCTGGATGGCAGTGTGAGGTAAGGATCATAGTGAGGGAGAGGAGGGGCAGTTGAAATACTCGGGCTTTTTTGGGACTTTGGGGGTTGTCCTGAGTGGCGAAGCACCGACGAATGTAGGCCATTTTCCATCAGAATATACCATGCAGAACTGGGTGGGAAAGAGTGTGGTCTGTGATGTGAACTGTAGTCTGTGCTCGGTGGCAAGGCCCCAGGATGTGTATATCCATTGCGGGTGTAGTACCACACGGATGGGGAATGGTTGTGTGGGGTGTTTTTGGGGGTGTGGGCGGTGGGGAGCATGGGAATCCC
>JAQZBX010074481.1:0-14749 GCA_029593785.1 Cabassous unicinctus
ACAAGGAGGCACTGGGAAGTGAACCCGGGGCCTCTCATATGGTAAACGGGTGCTCTATCCATTGCGCCACACCCGCTTCCTGCTGTGAGGTTGCTGCATCAGCCCACGGCACCGCTCAGGCCGGCGTGCCCTCACAAGGAGGCCCCGGGACACGAACCCGGGCCTCCCATATGGTAAACGGGGGCTCTATCCACTGAGCCACACCCGCTTCCCATCCCTCAATTCTTTATCTTTCGTTAACATGGTCAGCTTTAGCTTCAACAGTTTTGTACCATCAATTCTGCATTTGACTTGATAATAGATTTACTTTGGTTGAATATGCTGTCCTAAGGAAAAACTTCATTCATTCATTCATGTATTTGATGATAACTATTAAAAACCTACCAGGTGTCTGACATTGTGCTAGGCACTTATAAAATTGAATGCGCTAGAAACAGAGACCAGTACAAATTGGGATGCCATTATCTACTTTCTTAATTGCATGGACATTAAACTTTCCTAACATAGAATTGTGCTTCCTAGTGAATGTTTGGCTTTGAAATGGTGACATTAATTGAATACTCATTAACATTCCAGTTCTAAATGTTTATGTTTAGATATATTGATTACAATAATGTGGCAATTAATTCATTATGAAGTAGTTTGGAGACTGGCAAAGTATCCATCTGAAAGACTAGTGCTAGTTAATAATGATAAACATCTAAGTTTTTGCTATTCCCCCTCAAACTCATTTTACTTCTTGCATGCTCTTTCTCTCTCTCCCTCCAAAGAATGTAATCAATAGGAATTAGATTTGCTCAATAAACTCCCTAGTCCTCAGAATGTCTTTGGGAATGTAATTAACATGCACATCGTTTAGGATGCATTGTTTTAAAGCTAGATGAGTGTAGACTCACTGACTTCTTATTCCTTCTTGTAATGAATCAGGTTTTTAATATGTACCCCTCTCCTTCTTAGTATTTGCCTAGTGCATTTATTTGCTGAGGGATTCAGTAAGATCATAGAACTGTTTGCGCGCTCTCTAGGGATTGGCCAATTGGTATCTGTGACTACTGGTTTCAGAATATATAAAAGCCAAACCTTTCCCAGAAATCAAAATTTCCTACCTCTCTAAATGGCAGTATCTCCCTAAAAAGACAATGACCCACTATAAACTGAGTTGATGTCCATGAAAGAGTTGCTTTTACTGAGCCTAAGCTTATGCAATGGCAAAACATTAAGGAACTTTAGTTATGCTGCCATAGCATCCCCAAATCAGAGCCGGCAAGTTTAACAAAGTCTCTCCTCGGATAAGATTTGACAGTTTGCAGTCAAAATCTTCTTCTATGCTATAACATTTTCTCGCTTCTCTGCCAGGCAGTTGTGTCAGACAACTAAACAGCTGACTCCAATTCCATTTTGATCCTTGGTAACTAAGGCCAAAATAAACAAACACATTTGGAGGCTATTATGAATGCCAGGAGCACAAATTGTCCAATAGGATTTTCTTGATATGGACATTCCAACAAGGTTATTTGCTACCAAAATTACAGGCAGGAAAATTAGGTCTTTGAACTATTTCTTTAGACATAGTTCAAATAAACATAGCCTCAGTGGTAGAGTATCTTCTTTTCAAAGGCCTGTTAATCCCAGTTTTTGCTGATCAATTATAACATGGAGATTTGTTATGTAGCATAGTTTTGCTTTTAACCATTTTGGCCACTCAATTTTCTTTTGTCTGAACAAGAATTCCTGTGTTGTGTCTTTGTTGGTGGGAAAAAAACCAATATTGGAAGCCAAAAAAGATAAACCCTTCCATTTTATCATTCTTGTTGAACTAATCATGTGGACCAAAGCTCTTAGTATTTAATTGCACATTGATATTATCATTGAAAGTCCTTTATTTGCTTTATTGAGTCTTATACTTGTTTTCCTAACAGCATGTTAAATTCTTGATAAACATCTTCAACTTGTACTTCTCTGTTATATGCCTCAAAGTATCTAGCCAATTCGAAAATGCAATGAATGAGATGATTAAATGTATTCTGAGTCAAATATGCATTATCCACATCAGGGTTGCTTAATCTCAGCACATTGATATTTTGGGATGGGTAATTCTTTGTTGTGGGGGGCTGTCCTGTGCATTGTAGGCTGCTTAGCAGCATCCCTGGCTTCTACCCACTAGATACCAGTAGCACACACCACCTACCCTCCCAATTGTGACAACCAAACATGTCTCCAGACACTGCCAAATATCCCTGGGGGCAAAACCACCTCCAGTTGAAAACCACTGATCTGTGGATCAGTGTGGTCTGACAGGGAATTTAGAAACTCCTTCCCTTCCTGGAAATGATTTCAGCACCTGAGCTATTCAAAGTAGAGCAAGTCAACATAGAGGGACAGGTATTTTCATCTTGAAAACCTCTCCGAAATGATACCAAAGGTGGCTGGAAAGTCAACAGAAAGGGTGCTTCTTATGCTGCAGGAATTGACAACAATTAGATCTCTTGTGTTTCCACTCTTAGAAAGTCAACTAGAAGCTCCTAGACCAGTGCTTTGCAAACTTTACAGTACATACGAATCACCTAGGGCGTTCAGATTCAGTAGTCTGAGTGGGACTTGATATTTGAATTTCAAACAAGTTCCCTGTTGATGGTGACGCTGCTGGTCTGTGGACCATATGGAGTACAAAGGCCTTAGCCTAACCTTATGTCTTCTAATAAACTTAGTAGCATCTAATCTGAAAAGAGCAACTAGCTTTCTTGAGTTTACTGTTCTCATGAGCCAGGAATGAAAACAGAGTAGAGCCAGTCAGTGGGACTAATCCAATTAATTGCCTTATTCTTTTTACTTGTTCAACACCTTTGAACATATTTGAACATTAGTACATTGCCCTCCTCCTCTACTCTTAATGAGGTTATTTGCCTCACATAGTCAATGAAATTGTGCTTTGTAGAACACAGTTGCTACTCTTGAGAGATGTCTGAGAAGACACTCTTTTCAAGTGTTAAAATAATAAACCTCTAGAGGAACAGATGTGGCTCAAACAGTTGGGCACCTGACTCCCACATGGGAGGTCCTGGGTTCAGTTCCTGGTGCCTCCTAAAGAAGACGAGCAGATGACACAACCAGCAGAAGACGCAGCCAGCAGGGAGCGGATGTGACTCAGGCGCTGGGCACTCCCCTCCCACATGGGAGGTCCCTGGTTCAGTTCCCGATGCTTCCTAGAGAAGAGAAGTGGGGGGCGGGGGAATAAAAAATAAATAAGTCTTTACCAAAAAAAAAAAATTAACCTCTTAAATGAAGAGGGCCCTCACTGTTAAATGCAGCTCCTATATATCTCTTGTTTTTTTTAAAAAAAAAGTAATTACACTTAGGAATGTCTCAAAACACATGTGTGGATATATACATATATTTCAGCCTATGCAAATAGGTTATATATATAGTATTCAGCTGATGCAAATAGCAGTTACCAAAGAGGAACAAGATATGTGGTAGGCAGTAATCACCACTAATTTCCTATTTTGAGTGCTTCTATTCAGCTAAATCTCAATTATTTCCAGTAATGAAGGATGGACATAGCATGGGAATTGACCCTCCACATGTTATTAGTCAATGAGATTGCTGCAAAATAGGCAAGGAAAGAAAAAAAAATGCAGCAGCCCAAACTGGATAACAGTTCCTACATGTTCAAAAGTGCAGTTCAGTCTAACAGGCATCTTCCTAGTATCTGACAGAGGGTATAAAACGCAAACCTAAGGTGAGGACAGAGGCAATCCCTTAGAACTCAGATAATTGTATTGGAAAATGACCAACAGGCAGTTTAGAAAAAAAAAAAAATCAGCCTCACACATTTTCACTTCACTGCAGGCTGCTTAAAGGACATGATTCATATAATGCCATTGTATGAAAGAGCAGCAAATCATTCCCATTCAACAAATATGTATTGAGTGCTAGCTAAGGGCAAAGCACTGGGTTAGGTGTCCTTAGTGGTTGAGGCCCTACTGCCAGAGGGATGTCTACCACCATCCTGGGGCATAAAAGCAGCATTGTTGGGGAGAGGGAGATGGCTATTCATTTTTATGGCTGTGAATTCCCACACTCAGTTGAGAATGGCACAACTGGGTCATAAAATGCAAGGTATAGCTTTCAATAAGCAGTTCCTGCACATTGGACTTTGGCAACCAGGTCAGTAAAATGAAAAATTAGACATGGCACATAAAAAATGCTAAGTACTCTCCCAGGTCATATAGTAGGAAAAAATGTGTTGATTTCCAATATATTGCCATGGTAACTTGTATTGCATTTTAGTGTTTAAAATTACATTTGCCATCTGTAAGAAATATGTTAGCTATTTGTCTCTACTTTTAGGGCACATATACTATATTTAGCATGTGTTCTATGAAGAATAATGTATCTGGAGGTTGATTTCCCTAAATTAAAGGTGGACAGTTAAATGCTATTAAAAGAGATTTTATTTTTAATTCATAAAAAATCCAGTGGTATATTTAGGAAAGCACAAAAAGGCCATTTTAAAAATCACCCACAAATCATTCCCATTAATTGAAATTTGATATGAATGGTGATTGACTGAAAAGAAGAGAAATCATGAACTGTGATAAGAAACTGGTCAGTTACTTGAGAGTGTTTTGTTCTTGACTCTTCACATGTGTATGACCTAGAGTAAGTCACTTTGTGTCATTGTTTTTCATTTGTTATCATTTGTAAAATACTCACCCCTAAGCCCCAGTACTATACTGTTGTAAACACTTTAGACCCTGGGTGACTAATAGTATATATTAGACCATTTGTCAGATTTTACAGATTCTCAGAGTTTTGAGCCATTGAACTTCATTTTGCTAATCTTGAAAGTAAAATGAAGTGGTTGCTCTTCCAAGGGAATTTCTTATGATTTAAGTATTTGTAACATTGATTCAGATCTTTAGGTGATGAGTCCCCATAACTGTGAAATAGAAATTACAATTCCTTATGAAATGTGACTGCAGTTCAAAGTACTGACTGGTAATGGTTGCCAAAGAAACGCAAACTGAAATGGAAGAGGCTGTTATCAAAGCCTGAAGGAATGAAAAATAATCTGCCTGATTTAAGTCAGTTTGGGATTCTGATTCTCTGATTCTAGTTATGTAATGTAAAATTAGTATGACTTGAAAACTCATTTCTGCTCTACCACAATATCAAGGTAATGGATTGCAACTACTTGGACACACTTCTAGTTCTCCCAAAATGAACAAATATATCTATATTATTTAAATATCTCAGTATTGAAAGTAGCTTAAAAGAATATATTAAAGACTCTCTTAAATAGATGGCTGTTAGTGACAACCTAGTAGTCACATAAAAATTGGTAGTATTGAAATATATTTTCAACTGTTGACTATTCACATACCAGCTTAGTTTCCTCATCTGTAAACCAATGCAATTAGATTAAACGGAATTTGAAATTCATACTTTCCCTAAAACTGGATTCTATTTAAACCTATTTTTGAGTGAACACTTGTAAGTTATTGCTAAATATGTTATTATTTATGTAGAGCAAAGTTCCATAGTGGTGTCAATTCCTGCTAGACTTGCCTTGCTGAACCAGGCCTCTATAAATGATAGTTGGATACATAGATATGTGAATAAATAATTAATTAGGCTAAAGAGGCCAAGATAAGGACTCTTAGAAGACTGCAGTTTAGAAACAACCTTGGACAACTCCATTCCAAACTGTCCGGAATAAAAATGAAAATATAAGCTGTGATCACTTGCCTATGTTAAAGTTACATGAAAACCTAATACATTATAAAGAAATACATAAACTATTTTTCACTAAAGTAATAGTGGTGGTTATCTCAGGGAGGTATGATTTCATGTAACCTTTAATTTCTTCTAATTCTTCTTATACGTTTTTTCAAATTCTTTCCAATAAGCATGTTTTATAGAATCAGAAAAGAAGGTGAGAAAAAGAAATCTATTTCGGTACAGCCACTGAATATTTCTAAAATGCTTATAGGAAACTAATAATTAATCTGTTTGCTGTAAAATCAAGTTATGTGCACATTTGCTTGAACATACATACTCTTGCTCCTACTTCATGTCTGTCTATATTGGAAAACAGTGCATTTTGGGGAGGTTAACTTTGAATTCTACATTATTTGCTCAAAGCACTGCTAATTTTCAGGCACTGAAAAGCATTATATAGAGTGAGATGATGAGTTACTGCCTTATTCTTTGATAGTCAGGGCCATGTTATTGCCATTTTGATAAAAGAGAATTCATTACTGGGAACAGGCCTTTCACAGATTCCAACTACAGAGGCCAACATATTATATAAGCCACCAACTTTGTTTTCACCTTTGTCACAATCTAAGGAGCCATTTAGTGCTTCCTTAGAAGGAATCTAGTAATGGTAGGTCCTGCTATTGGTAGATCCCCAAACAAAATCATTTCTTCATAGATTGTTAAGGGGGGGAGGAGATAAACAAATTTAACATATTCTTGACTAGTATCTCTTTACAAAATGAAAAAGCAAGGCAAATTAACAACTGCTTTCCTCAGCATTTTTATGTATTCAGAAAACAGAGAGTGATCAAAAAGATTCAAGAGAAATAAGAAATGGATTTTGCTGTTACTCCCATTGTGAGAAATAAACTAGTGCATGGTTTTATTACTATTTTTGCCTTAATTGTCTCTAGTTCTGTGGACTCGCCAAAATTTTGAATGGGACTTGCCTCATGAGAGAAATTATTACCAACAGCTTTTGCTGGACACATTTTATTCTAATGTTTTCAATAATTAGGAAATATGCTAAACCCCTTGAACGAATAAAATTACCGTAATAACATAAAACTCTGAAGTTTATCACAATATCCCATTTTGTATATTGTAGGCATTGCTATCAGTTTTTACATATGTAAACTATTTTTATAAATCTATTCCCATCAATTGAATATACCACAAATCGTCATACTCTTTTTTTATAGAATAGTTAAATGTTCCTGTAGAAAACATGTCTCCTTCCATTGGTTATCTAAACTGTCCAGATGTTCTTGGTTCTTGGGCCAGTCCAAAGCATTCCCAATGGAAGACCAAATTGTCCTAACAGTGACAATACATCCTCTGGTGGAGGATTGCTTTCAGGATAAACACTGCTTCCCTTAACAAAAAGGAGTAAAATGGCAATGCCACCTTCACGCTGACAATTTTCTCTCAAGAGATGTTTCATAATATTCCACCTGTGCCTGTCTATTTGTATGACATGTTTGGACGGAAATTCCTAGTAGAGAGAAGGCAAATACTTTTTATTCTAAGAGATTTTCTTTTAGGCATTTTCTTTTTGACAACTTGATGTACAATAGCCTTGTCTTCTAAGCTGGTCACCAGAGGCCCTTTTTGCTCTTTATTATAGCAGCATCGTCCTTCTTCTTCTGGTTTCTCCCTGTCACACACAATCTTATGATGCCTATGATGAAGGAAGCCCCATCTGAATGCTCCGTATGTCTGTGTGTGCAGACACTTCATGGTCTGTGGACATCCCACATTATACTCTTTAGATAGACCTATTTCAAACACTGCTTTTTATAATCAAAAGGGGAAGTGTTTTCTGCAATAGAGCTCTGTCCATGATAGTAACTCTACAATGTAAAATTTGAAAATATATGTCATTTTCCCCAGGGGAGAGTCATTGTCCTACTGTTCCGGCCTAATTTTGGGAAACCTCACTTAACTGGTACCATCCATCCCTCAGACAAATATTTATTGACAAGGCACATGCTATTTGCTTTGAAAACAAAAACAACGTATTCTAATGGAGAAATCAAAACATGAATTTGCCTACCATCATCCATCACCACTAAAGTGGCTTCCTCGGGCCCCCCAGGGCCTTCTCTCTCAGCTTCTAGGAGTTTTTCTCTCTGTCTCTGTGGCCTTCTTTCTGTGTCTGCAGCTTTTTATTCCTCTGTTGATAAAGGACTCAAGTAAGAGGATTAAGACCCACCCCGGGTCACCCACTCTAATCAGAGGCTCTTAACTGAAGCAATATAATCGAAAAAGGTCCCATCTACGATAGGTATACATGCACAGGAATGGATTAGCTTTAAGAACAGGATTTTCTGGGATCTACCCAGCTTCAAACTGTTACAGAGACAGACAAAATAATAGTTATTAAGTAAAATTAAGTATTATGCTATATGGTGATAAATGTTACAGAAAAAAATAGAGAAAGAAAAGCAGATGCAAGATGCATATGAAAGTTTGTGGCTTGAAATGAGTGGTCAGTGGGCTGCATTGAGAAGATGCCATATGAGCAAATTGAAGAAGTTGAGGCAGGAAGGCATGCAGAAATGTGGAGGAAAAATATTCCTGCCAGAGGGAGCAGCCCGAGCAAAAGTCCTAAGGTAAAGCAATTGATTATAATGTAAAACCATAAACAAAACTAACTCTGATATAATGCAATATGGTATGTGACCAAAAAAGCTACAGGAAATGCGTGTTTTAAGGAAGGCAAATCATTTTTAGTTAGAAAAAGCTCCATTGAAAAATATAGATCCTATCCTCACCTTGCAGGATTGCTAGGGCTTGAATAAATGGAGAGGAGAGGTGCTGAGTGGGTAAAGAATTGGGAAACCACATGTCAAATTCAATTCACTTTGGGGACGTGATTATGGACGGGGGTTAGTTAGCTGCTTCAGTTAAAGGAGTGATAGATGTCAACATAAGGAATTCAGACTTTCTTCCATGGGCAATGTAGACCGGCTAATAATTCCTGAAGAAAATTCCAAGATGAAGAGATTTTTCAGAAGATTAAACTGAAGGCTTTGTGTAGATTAGATTGGAAAGATTGGAATAGCTGTAAATAATAAAGTTTTAATCCAAGGGTAATCAACTCCCAATACACTCTAATTACAATAGCACTTGCAATAATGTGATCTTACCATTTAACATGTCCTTTATTTTTTAGCGTTTTTATTTTGAAATAAAAAATTTAAGAAATTACAGAAAAATTGCAATAGAAATACAATGAATTTCCATATCCCCTCTCCACCTTTTATTAACATTCAATTATTAACATTTTGCCACATTTACTTTGCCTCTTTCTATAGGTAGGAAGATAAAAAGCTAGATCTGTATTTTGTGTATACAAGTCCAGAGACACACTTACTGTTGAACCATATGAGAGTAAATTGAAGACATTATGACTAAATACTTCAGTGTGAATCTCCTAACAACAAGGATATTTTCTTACATAACAAGTGTACATTTGTCAAATTCAGAAAATTTAAAATGACAGAATGCTGTTATCAAATATACAGTCCATATCCAAATTTCAAAAATTGTCCCAATAATATCCTTTATACCACATTTCCCATCCAGGATTGTGCATTACACTGAGTTGTCAAGTCTCTTTATTCCTCTTTAATCTGGGATGGTTCTTCAGCCTTTCTTTGTCTTCCATGACATTGACATTTGTGAAGAGTAGAAGCCAGATTTTATTTTTCATTAAATATCCCTCAGTTTGAGTTTGTCTATTTTCTCATTTTCCTGATGTTTACACGTTTCTGGCATGAATAATATATACATGATATTGTGCCACTTAAGGAGTCACAACAAGAGGCACATGATGTCAGTTTGTCCCAGTACTGGTGATATTAACTTTTGTTACTTGATTAAGGTGGTGTCCATTTTTCCCTTAATCATGAATGGGGAGTTACTTTGAGACAATGCACATATCCAACTGCATTAATCTTTCACCCAATAATTTTAGCCTCCATTGATAATTCTTGCCTGAATCAATTATTATTATGATGGCCAAAAATGGTGATTTCTAAACTCTATTATGTCGTCTGTGTTTACCACTTGGCATTCTACTCTAAGGGAGAGCTTTCCACTTGTATTTATTTACTTGTTTATAATTAATGTGAACTCTGGATTCTTGTTTTAGTCAATTACTGTCATTAATCACTTTAACTTGTCTTTTAATAGACCTGTCTTATGAATACTCCCTACTCCATAGGAAAAAAAAACCACAAAACCTAACACCCTTATCTGGTCGGGAAGAGGAAAAGCACAGTCCAAGGCTAGGCTCTAAAACTGTGTAGAGAATGATGCATGTTTTTCCTCTAGTCTTTCGTTTTATTTTTCATTCAAATAGTTCACTAACATGTAACAGTTAAGTTCCAAGGGCTTATGATACGCTTAGTCTGACTAGACCCTAATGATGGCTCCTAGCCAATGGCCATATTTGCATTCTTGATTGGCAGTAAGTAAAAGTTAACTTGCTCCTTTGGCTGAAAACCCCTTTCCAAATTGGCAAAATATGCTACGTTGAAGCTAAACTTTTGTACAAAGGTTTAGTCACATAGATCAAACTGCTACATTCAGGGGCTTTTATTATTATTTTGGTATACTCTGCCTTGTTCTGAAAAGGACTTTTGCAAAAGCAAAACTGCTATACTTACATACTAGTTTATACCTTTCCAAAACATTTTCTTGCTGTTATGCAAATAGCAATTCAACTTCTTAATGTGTTACCCAAAAAAAATTATAACTGCTTCTAAATTACGCTGATGTATTGTAGAATTGAGTTGAATATCTTTGTAGGCTGAGCATAATTATCCTCCTGCCAGGAACAAATAAGTTATACTGCTCCAGAGAAATAAATATGCATATGAATGTATGTGGATGGATAAATCCTTATAAAGTTTAGCTCTTTATAACAAAATGAGAGAGGAAGAAATGTACTTGGTGAAGCTAATGAATAAACTGGGATCATTATACTGTCTATCATGCATTTCCCCCACAATCTTGCATTTTACTACATATAAATCAGAGCAGAACATTCCAAAGGACTTCTTATAATGAGTGAGCCAATTTTAGGATGAACTTTATAAGAATAAGCCAACTAAAATCTTCAGTTATACTTTAGACAAGGTTATACATATATGTATTCAAAATGAAAACTCTAAGTGAACACTTCCAAAATACATGTGAGCTTTTATTTATTTTGTTAAAATTTTTACCTCTTCAAAGGTATCTAGCAGAAAAAGTTTGCAAATAATGACACCAGGTACAGGAAAATTTTTTAAAAAGGATCCCCCAACAACACTTAGGTAATTACAGCAAGATTAGTGTAAAGCAAATGCATTTATTATTAGCAGTGTAATCCAATGTACTAAGAGATGGCATGCGTTTTATTTTAATTAGCTGTTTCTTTAAAGGGTTGCTTAGTCCAACTGTCTTGATAAGAAAAAATTGTAGTCATTGCTCAAAATGCTTGTAGCAAATCTAGTTTTAAATTGAAGCAATTTATTCCAAAAGCAGTCTACTACTGCAGCAATAATCAATGTGTTTTCCCTTCGCCCATACTGGAACTTTCCAAGGACTGTTGTTAATTGCCTGTAACTAAATGACTGCCGGTGCCCTTAAATGTAACTCTTTGGCATTTGTTCATTTGTTGTGTTTAACCAAATGCCAGTTTCCCTTAGGTTTTGCCTAGTGATTTTGCTTTACAATTTTCAATATTCAGTCTCAGTCCCTTAAAGGGGCAAAGTCTATCATTTTAACAAAGTAATAACGCAAAGGCTAAACAGATTTTAAAAGTTCTGCACTTTCTTTTTCTGTCCTTTGATGTTGAATTGTGCTGAAATGGAATCTTTTTATTTTTTAAATGCTGCCACTCCAGGCAACTTGAACTTGAGCCTAAAAGTAGATCCCATTTCAAAGGGAAAATGACATTTGCTGGGGCAACACCATTCACATTGTAATGGAAGGATAAAATACAGCAGTGGGCCCAAATCATTTTTTTTTTTGGCTGTGACAGAATTTAACCTCTAGTCAATTTGTCCTGACCCAATGTTTGAGCAATAATAGGTAGCACTTATATTAATGAATGTGTCTGACTTGGAGCAAATGAACGTGGAGACTAAATTGAATGCCCCATTTTGTTTTTAGAGTGTTTACAGCATGCTATAGTAACCAATGCGAATAACTTAAATCAAATGGGTAAAAAATTTAACCCACAAACATTTATAATATATATGTGTATTACATTCTTGCATAGAAATAATGCAGTAACTGAGGACCAGGCCCTGGTGTGTGCACTTTGGAGAAAGGATCTCCAAGGACGTTATGGGAACACCATGTCTCTGCATGTACTACTACAGAAGCATCTGGGGGGACATCTGAGATCTTTTCAGGATAAATTAGCTCCTTTGCATTGATTTTTTGCCATCCCTATTATTAGTTATAATGACTATTGTATGGTTCGGAAAACATTCTTGCTTATGGCTCATACTCTAGGTATATATAACTTTTCATATGTTTGCATCTTAAAGGAGGTTTTCAAGTGACACAAGACCGTTTCTGTAATTGCTAAGCTACATCAACCCCGCTTTCTTTTTCTCATTACATTTCAGACAATGCTATTGATTGGCCAAGTAAATAGAGTATTCTAGGTAATGTATACAATTTTTAAAACGACTCATGACATCTAGCAATGAGAATGATTTACATTTGGGCAATTACTTCTCTAAAAAGAACAAGGACTTCATTTAGTACAATTTTTCACTGATTTATACATATTCAACTTATAAAAGTAAAAAAAAAAAAAAAACAAAGCAAAACAAAACACTGTGTATAGAGACCAGTATTATAAATACCATTTAAAGAAAATGAGAGTTCCATTTGTTGGATGAGTAGGGCTGCGTTTCAGGCATAGTTTTTGATTGTTGCAACTTTTTCTAAATTAAAGCAAGATGGCCAGGCATGGTGCCATGCCTCCAGATGCAAAAAGCGTGCTTGAGGGCATCAGAGAAGAATCATTCCCTGCCTCGGCAGTGATCTACAGCAGAGCAGCTGCCCTGACTCCCAGCTTTCTTTAGAGCTTCTCCCCGCATAGGCCTTGAGTTGGAACTTATAATGGTCTTTTTTTAAAAAAAAGATCAATGTTTTTAAAATATTGAGGCACGATTAACAGAAAACGAAATGCATAGATTTCAAGTGTTCAGTTCGATGATTTTGGCAAATGTCTATGGTTGTGTAACCCCACCCCAAACAATATGCAGAATAATTCCTTCATGCCAGAAAGTTCCCTCTTGCACCTTTCCAATAAATTTGCTCTTTTTCTGATTTCAACAACCATTTTCTGATTTCTTTTGCTATGGATAGTTTTGGCTTGGTCTTGGACTTCATTTAAATAGAATCATACAGGAGGAATTACTATGTGTCCAGCTTCCTTCATCTAACATAATTTTTGTGAGGTTCATGCGTATTGTATACATCAGTAGTTTATTCTTTTTATTGCTGAATATATTCTATTGTATGGACATAGGACAGTTTGTTCATCTATTCTCCTGATCATGGATGTTTGGATTATTTCCAGTTGTGGCTACTATGAATAAGACTATTGTGAACATTCTTGTACCAGTCTTCTTAGGGATATCTCCTTATATTTTTCTTGGATAAATATCTAGGAATGGAATTACTATTCACAGAATATATTTATGTTTAACTTCATTAGAAACTGTCGAGAACATTCCAGTCCTCTACCACTAGCAATGTTTGGAGGTAAAAGCTAAGCATACTTGATTAAAGAACAAGACTCAATATACCCCCCAGTATTATACACCCACTTATCCTTTCTTTTCACATGTAAGTGGGAGCATCATACACTAAAAAGGGTTTTGTGTTTTATCCCCGGTACTTTTGTAACCCCTCACAAAATTCAGTAGATAAAGCTGTCTGATATTTATAAATATTTAAAAAATGCAAATTTCCTGGAGGTGTTTTTCAGCATTTCATAATTCATATTAATTTACTTAGACTCTAGAAGATTTAACACCACACTTTTTCTTTCTTAAATTCATAAAATCCAGTCACTTTTAACAAGATTTACTTCTATTTCCAATTTAATTTTAATAAGTACAGAAAATACATTTGCTTAACGAGTAGTTATGTGTTTGTTTTAATTAAACTGTTGAATTCGGAATGAAGGGCTAATAAGAAATACCACTGAGATATTTTTTCCTGTAATTATCACAGAAAAAGTGACATCACATACAAACATGCACACACAAATCTTATTAGAAAATGATGGCCTGCTTTTTCAGATTATTTATCGTTGGCACTGCATTGCTCCCCTGATAATTTCACCCCATTTAAGAGAAGTCAAGAGCAATCTTGTAACCTGAATAGTTATTATTGCAATACCATAGATTTTAAACTTCTCAGTCTAAGCCTTCACTGGCTGTGTTAAGAAACTGAATAGATGAACTGCTGGTATGTTCTAAATGACAGAATCAAAAGCACCATTATTTTAGAGCTATAATTTCAAGAATATTTGTATTTTATCTTAATTAAGGAAACTAGGACTTTTCATGGTCATTGTTAACCGCAGGGAGCAGTGGCTACCCATCAATAAACTTCTGGAAAATGGTGATCAAGGACAAAAGGCATATGCAGGCATTTAGTTAAAGTGAGTTTCAAAATCTGGGCATGGCAGCTTAATATTTAAATACCAGTGGCCTTGATTTTGTTACGATGTCCATGAACTCTGAAGGAGAAAAAAGAAGTGAAAATGTTATCCCCAAAGTTGCCTGATTCAATAGGAAAAATAGAAATTGTATACAGTGGACAGAAAGTTCCTCTTTTGGATAGACTGTAGTAACATGCCTAGTAAAAGGGGAAACAAACAAGCAAAAAAAGCTTAGGGATAGGAAAATACCACCAACACATTCCTGCATGACACCCACTAGGGGCCCTTCTTCTTAAG
>JAQZBX010074482.1:0-14750 GCA_029593785.1 Cabassous unicinctus
CCAACTCAGGGAAGCTGATGTGTCTCAGTGGTTGAGTGCCGGCTTCCTACATATGAGGTCCAGGGTTCAATCCCTGGCCCCGGTGCCTAAAAAAAAAAAACCTGGAAAACTTAAGCTTAGTGAGGAAGGCATGTTGAAAGCTGAGATAAACCAAGAGCTAGGCCACTTGTGCCAAACAGCCAAGTTGTAAATGCAAAGAAAACTTTCTCAAAGAAATTAAAAGTGCTACTCCAGTGAATACATTAATGATAAGAAAGTGAAACAGCATCATTGCTGATATGGAGAAAGTTTTAGTGGCTAAGACCAAACCAGCCACAGCACACCCTTAAGTGAAACTGTAGTACAGAGCAAGACACTAACTCTTCTATTCAGTGAAAGCTGAGAGAGGTGAGGAGGCTGCAGAAGAAAAAATTGAAACTATAGGTTTAAGGAAAGAAGTTGTTTCCATAACATCAAAGTAAGGAGAAGCAAAATGTGCTGATGTAGAAGCTGCACCAAGTTATCTAGAAGATCTAACTAATGTAATTGATGAAGGTGGGTACACCAAACAACAGATTTTCAATGTATATAAAGCAGCCTTATATTTGGAAGGATATGTCACCTAGGGCTTTCATAGTGATCAAAGAGCAATAATATTTTGAAACGAATCTTTTCTGAGCAGTAGTTCTCAACAGAGGGCTTAAAATATTCAGTAAACTGTGTTGTAAACATATGCTCTCTCATCCAGGCTTTTTTGTTCCATTTATAAAGCACAAGCAGGGTAGATTTAGCATAATTCTTAAGGGTCCTAAGATTTTCAGAATGGTAAATGAGCAGTAGCTTCAATTAAAGTCATCAGCTTCATTAGCTCCTAACACAAAAGTCAGTCTATCCATTGAAGCTTGGAAGAGAAGCAAAAACTTCTCCTCTCTAACTGTGAAAGTCCTAGTGGTAATAGGTATCCTCTTTTTAAATATATATAATTACTTTTTTATTTTTTTAAAAATAACTTGATTACATAAATGTTACACAAAAATATAGGGATTCCCACATGCCCCACTCCCAACACCTCCCACACCCTCCCACATAAACATCCTTCATTAATGTAGCACATTCATTGCAATTGGAAGCACATCCTGGGGCTTTGCCTTTAAGCATGGACCTTAGTTCACATTGTAGACCACACTCTCTCCCACACATTTCTACATGTTTGTTGATGATATCAAATGTCCTATATCTGTCTTGTGCAGCCCATGCTTGGTGTCTGTGGTAAAGGACTGTGCATGCAGTAACGAGATGAAGAAGACTACTTCTCCTTATAGGAGAAAACAGGCTTCTTTCTTCAACAGGAGTAATTGTATCACGGTCAGTCTGAAGAGCATGTTTTATTCAACATCTTGGATTATTCACTTGCACAAACTTGAAATCAATCACAGAAGAGAGGAAGATGTGCATCTTAGGAGAATTTTATTCTGCTTTGTTCAGGTTTTCCTGTGCAGAGCAATGGTCCTTGAGAATTTCATTCCATTTTTATTTCAGTTACTTTGATCTTTGATTCTTGCTATTCAATGAGAAGTAGAAAATTTCTTTCAAAAGCAGAATAGTGGTCACTGGGGACTTTCTTCCACTCAAGAGTGTTTATCCCTGACATAGGATACTGCAGTGAAGTATTGTCACAATGAATTCTTGATCACTATTGAAGGCAGGAACAAAAGGTGAGTTGAAGGAGGGTTGAGATGGATGGATAAGACCAGTGTGTGCAGGAAGCCTGAGACAGGAGTCTATGCCCAAGATACTGGAAGCTGAGCATAGGAGAAAAGTTCTCAGCAGACCTAACTTTGAAGAAAACAGTGAACAACAGAAGGAGAAGGATACCAGGAGCTTCCTCTCATCTCTAGGTTCCTCTGCCCAGTATCAGGCCCAGTCCATTATCATGCCCTGGACTCTGGAATTTTACCTCAGCCTATCACCTGCCAAACCAATCCCCAGTTGAGGTTCTGGAAGCAACACAATGGCACAGCTGTGACATCATCATCATCCCTCATTTTCTTTGGAGATGCCAAAGAACTGTCTCACCCTACTGCCTAACCTAGAGCCACTATTTCCATGACAGTACTGTCTCCCATTAGCTCACACATTCATCTCCATCCTTCAATCAGTTCTAGAACTTCTGTAGGTTCAGAAAATGTCCCACATTCAGAAAAATTAACTTGCCATGATCATAACACTAGCTAGAAGAGAAGGCCATCCTCAACACAGGTACACAAGTCTGCACAACCTCCCAGAGACTACTTCTTCCCAGAGACCCAGGGCAAGTATAGACCTCAGTCTGAAGCCAATGGGTACATCAGTCCAGCAGTCAGGGCTTGGTAAGAAACATATGGTGCACAAAACTGGATAATTATTTAAAAGTGCACTATTTAAAATTTTCATTACCTGCAATATCAAAGAAGCAAATGCCCAACTTTACTACCATTTTGTTCCATTTCTTTTCTCTGACTGGTGGTACTCTGTTCAATGGAAGTTCAATCCAAGAGCACATGTTTCCAGGACACTTGATTAATCAGTTTGACCTACCTTCTGGGATGTTGAGGTGAATCTATTGTATTTCGTTCTACCTAACTCAACCACATATTTTTCCTGAAAGTCAGTTCCCTGGTTTAATTTCTGCAGTAATTTTGTTTGTTTTAGTTACAACTGGAACAGGATCAAATTATGAATATCAAATGAGACTCCTTACTGCCATTGCATGCAATATTTCCATGTGATCTTCCATTCCATTGAACCAGTGGACTTTGCTGCTTATTAATGGGGATAATTAATTTATGAAAAGATACTAAATCATAATCTAACAAAGAAGCCAGTCTCAGCTTTTGTGTTCTTTAAGAAAATTTAAAAAAATCTTATCCTAGAGACTGTGGACTTGCAAATCCTTATTTACACATCTGGGTTATCTCAGAATAAAAACAAGTTCCTGGAAACACCAGAGCATTTGGTATAAACCATACATTGAGAAGAGAATAAGTGAAGATCTGGCCACCCTACCCATTAGATGAACAATAATGGTAGCACATGTTGGAGTGTGGGACTTTTAAGAGGAATATGACTTGCTTTCAGGTGCTGGTGAAACCCTGGCCATCCTGTGTCTGATTTCTTCCAAGGCAACATGTGAGGCAAGGGTAATGCATCATGGAATCCACAAATAGGTCTTCCCCAAAGACAATAAGTTGTATAGAGAAATTCTACAGCCCAAGGTGTAGCAGTAGTCAAAAAGAGGATAGCAAGGGAATGTGTAAATTGACCAAGTCTCCTATGTTTACTTTACTTCCAAAATATCAGAAAATCCCTATGTCCCCACAGGGCCAATGCAAATAGCTGAAATATGTCTACTGTGTCTGAAGCAGCTTGGTGGTTAGGATGAGAATGCTCAGTTATCTCATAGCTCTGTTGACCAAAGTCCATTGTGAAGCCATGGAACTGGGGGATGAATGAAGCAGAATGAGTCCCACAACCAAAGCTCAGATGGAAATTGTAATCTCTGTGGACACCAGTGGAGGAAGTGATATATAGAGATGAGATGTGCCTTGTCCCATGGCACAATGCCTCAATGCTCCATAAGCTCCCAAGGGCTTAGATGGATAATAACAACTTTAAAAACATGAAAATTCATCAAAAGTGTATTTGAATGCAACATGGACTCCAAGGAGCAGTTGAGAGTCAAGCTTCAGGAAGGAAAGGATCCAGGTCTAGTCCAGGGAGTTCAGTAGGAGTTTTTAGAAATTTTGTCTAGTGTGAATGTAATTCAGCCACCAGTGACAACTAATCTCAATGTCTCAATTTTCAATACTTGGAAGGAGAGTCTGATTCAGATGTCTTGGGTGACATATGTTCCCTTGAAAAATATACTAGTGTTGGGGCCGGGGATTGTGGTGCAGACATATCTCTAGAGCATCCCACTGGGCTTTGGGTAGAGAATATGTTAGGAGCTGTGGGACCATGCCAAGCTATAGTAATGATGCCATCCATTTTCATAGTGTCCTTTATATTAACAATACTTTCTAGTTTATTACCTGTGAATCAAGAAGGGCAGGCATAATTTCTATGGCATTTTACAACTCTATCCACAGTCAGAGTAGATAGGTTTCAAGAAACAATGGACTAGATTGCTGAGTTCTCCATTCAATTATTTTTAACACAAAATTTTCCATCCTGTGTTAGTAAAAACAAATATTTATCCTCAGTTTTCAACATAGTAATAGATACCAACTATGTTCAACGGAGGTATCATTACAGATAATCTGATAAAAGCTTCACATTTTAAGGCTAAAAATGTCCTTTCACATCTAAATGTGTTTCATTCTTTTAAATAAAATTGAGCTGTCTTATTACTAATTATCAAGAGAAGACTTGCAGCAACTAGTAACATATGTAATTAAGATTTGGATGGGGTTTGGATTCTAGGTCTAATGTTCATCCCATGAGATAAACAGCCATTTCTGGGTAAGAAACAAGGCAGGTATAAATCTGTCTCATCCACAAGAAAGATATAAATTTCAAAATAACAATTATGAGCATTGTTTTTCATGAAATAACCTCTTTTTAAAAAATATTTTATAATAGATTTGTAATGACTATTTATAGGAATTACCTCCATTCAAATTTCCTCTTCCTCTGTTAATCTAATATTATAATATTATAATATTATAATATTGCCTTGTAGCAATAGCCAAATTATCAGAAATCAGCTATCAGCTGTGATCAGAAGCTAACCACAAAATCTAGACACCCACAAACTGGAATTTTCCAGATTTTAGTGCAGACTCAGTAAGGTGGTAGAATGAACTTAGCTGCATTTTAGCTCATTATAACAGTGAAATCTACACCTCTGGGTGGGATTTAGGCACTATTTTGTGTACATATGATGTATGACAAAGCATGCTACAGCATGCAGTTCTATAGAGCATGTGCAAGGTGCAACCCCTCCCTACCTGCAATCTTGTAACCAAACCCCTTGAAATCCATCCTTATACAAGCTAATATAATGTTACTTCTGCTGGTTAGGGAAGCTGATTTGAGGCTTGTCTGTCTCCAGACATCCCCAGCTTAATATACTTTCCCTTGCATGACCAAATATTGGCTTGGATGCCAATTCTCTGTGCAAGTCAAAAAAGAACCCAGGGAACTTGCAAGAATCCCCTTCAAATTGAAACTCTAGATGGGACCTTGCAGTCCCTGAAAAGATTGCTGCCCCTTGAACTCATCAGAGCTTTTGGACCCAAGATCCAGGACTGGGTACTTCTAGCCCATGGGTGTCAGTGGCCCAGACAACAGCAGATCACCAAGGAAAAGAGAAAAATTTCCTCCTTGACTCTGATAAGTTGCTTTAAGATTTAGATGAATGGTTATTGTGGATGTGGGTTTAAATCTCCTGCCAAAGTTATAAGCAGCTTAGCTGCTTTTGGTTTATTGGTTTTTTGGTTTTGGAGACACATACAGTACCAGGGGAGCAGCCCCCTGGTACAGGAGGCTCCACCTAACACTGGCTAATAGTTTTGGTATAGGTATATTGTGGTCTCTTGGAGGAAACAGGAAGTTCATAAATAAAAACAGAGATTTGAAATAAAAGGAAAATGTTCTTTGGGTGTACTTTGAATAATTGGGTACAATTTGGCTAAAAAACTATGACTAAGAAAAGAATGATTTGTCTGTGCAAAACTGTATAGCCACAATACTAAAAGTAGCCCAGTAAGAGATCTCTTGAGTACAATGCCGTCTTGCAATTAGAACTGTCCTCCAATATGTAAGCAATATACTCATTACCAGTAAAACTCAGGAAGACTCAAATAAAAACACGGTAATAATGATAAAGAGGCTAGCTGTAAAGGAATATAAAGTATCAGGAAAGAAGGCTCAGATTACACAAACCCATGTTAAATATCTTGGTTTTGAGCTATTAGAGGGACAAAGGGTCCTGTTGTCCAGCTGAAAAGAAGCCTAATGCTGAGTGTCAGAGCCTAAGAACAAAAAGTAACTCAGAGGTTTTCTCAGGTTGCCTGGTTACTGTAGACTATGGATACCAAATTTTGGACTTATAGCCAATCCACTAAATGAGGCCCTTAAGGGAAATGAGAAAAAGCCCCTAGCCTGGATACTAGAGTTTCATTTGCTTTCAGAACCTTAAGCAAAAGTTACAGCTCCAGGTTTGGGATTGCCTGGCCCTATGAAAAAATTCCATTTGTTTGTGCATGAGTGCCAAGGGGTTGTGCTAGGAGTCCTTACACAACTTTTGGAGGCAACAGATCCAGTGGACAAAGGGCGGCCAGTTTGTGTAAGGGCTGTGACAGTGACCTGGAGCCTTTTGTAAGAAGCTGGAAAGTTTACCTTGGGCAGCCTATAGTGATCTTTACTTCCCACTACATTTTAACATTGTTAAAACAAAAAGGGGGTCATTGACTCAGTATGGGGAGATTAAATGAGTACCATGCTTCATCATTGGTCAACCCTGTCTACCTCCTAAATGTGATTACATACAGCTAATTGATGAAGTATATTCCAATAGACCAACTCACAGAGGTGATCTTCTTGACCCAGATCTAGATTTTTTTAAAGTTGGAAGAAGTTTTATGAATCATGAAAAGCAGTGCACCAGGTATGCTATCATTACCCTCAATGAAACATTAGAAACTGAGGCCCTACCTGATGGAATATCCACAGAGTGACTGGAGCTAATTACTTTGATCTGAGCCTTACAACGGGGCACAGGAAAGAAAGTCACCATCTACAAAGACTTAAGGTATAACTTTACAGTAATACATGCAATGGAATATGGAAAGAACAGGGATTGTTCACTTCTGCCAATGTAAAAAAAAACACATGTTGACTTAATTCTTTTTTTTTTTTCAGAAATGGAAGACCCAATTATCAAATTTATTTGGAAGGGTAAGGGGCTTCAAATAGTTAGAACCATCTTAAAAAGGAAGAACAAAATTGGAGGACTCTCATTTCTACACTTTAAATCATATTACCTAGCTACAGTGGTAAAAACAGCATGGTACTGGCACAAAGATAGACATATAGACCAATTGAACTAAATTGATGTTTCAGAAACAGACCCTAACACCTATGGTGAAGTGATTTTTTTAAAAGATACTTAGATTACATAAGTGTTACACAAAAAATATAGGGTTTCCCATATACTGCACCTCCCACAGCTCCCACAACCTCCCACATAAACACCCTTCATTAGTGTGGTATATTTATTGCAAATGATAAACACATCCTGGGGATTTGCCACTAAGCATGGACCTTAGTTCACATTTTAGACCACACTCTATCCCACACATGTTTTATGATGATAAGAAATGGCCTATATCTGTTGATGAAATGTCACTCAGAATAATTCCCAAGTCAAAAAAGCCCCTGTATTACAGCTACTTTTCCCTCACCCTGCCCCCAGAGCCTCCAGTGGCCACTGGTTCCACATCAATGTTGTAATTTCTTCCATTGCTTGAATCACAAAATGTCTATAGTAGAATACAAGTAAGTCCACTCTAGTCCATAGCTCTTCCTCCCATCCTGAGGAGTCTGGGATGGTGATGTCCACTACACCTTCAATTGAGAGGGGGTGTATATCCCATGGAGAAAATGGATGGGATTATCCTGCCTACAGCTGCAGACTCTCTCCATTCCCTGGGATAGCCATTGTCCATCATCATCTCCCTAATAATTGTCCTGGGTAAGTCCAATGAGCTCTAGAGTAGGAGTTGCTGTTCCACCAAGGTTCAGGGCCCAGCTGGCATGTGGACAGCCCAAAGACTCAAGTCTCTGGGTGTACACCTACAAACTCCAGCACCAAGTATAGGTTTGAACAGAAAGGACAGATGAGCCATGTGCATGGAAGACATAGGTGAGTCCAACTGTGTCACTCTTGGGAGCACAACTCCAAAGTAGGGTCCACTGGCAAGGCACCAAACTCCAGAGCTATCTGCCATGACATAGGACCTGGGTGTCTCCATAGCCCTCAGGAGGCCCACTATTTGGGGTGATATCCAACTTGGAATTTTATGAGATAATATTGAGATGTGCATAAGCATTACCTCTGAGATGACCTCCCGACTCTTTTTTAACTCTCTTAACCATATAAACTCATTTGTCTTTACTGTTTCTCCCTTTTATTCAAGGTCTTCTTCCAGTCGCATTGTTAGTTTGCACTTGGTAGCAATCCCTTGGTGCCAGGGAAGCTCATTCCTGGGATTCATGTCCCATGCTGGGAGGAATGTAATGCATTCATATGCTGAGATTGACTTAGAGAAAGGCCACATTTGAGCAACAAGGAGGTTATCAGGAGGCAACCCTTAGGCACCCCATAACAATAAGCTAAGTTTCAATTTCAAGAGGAAAGGCTCATAAGGCTAGTCATCAATATTAAGGGTCCATCAGTGGATCATCCTCCTTCACCAGTCACTGCCCCTGCACTTGGGGGACTGTTGCAGCACCCTTAGGGAATGTGGCAGAGCTCTCCATGATGGGAATTCAGTATTCTCTCATTTATCAAATGATTCTCCACCCACTGTGACAATGCCCCATGAATATTTGAACATTTGAACATTTTTATATAACTTATAGTTATGCTCAGGTGAACTTCCTCCCATGCATCCCCCATCCCTGACACCCCACACCAATGATACTCCCCCACCCCAGTTTAACCCTTCTGTGATCCAAAGCTTCTTCATAGATGAAGCCATTACAATAGCTGAATACAATTAATAGGAAAATGAAATAATAATGATAAGTTTAAATGTAAGAGATAAAATACATTAAAAATTTTTTAAAAACTAAAAATAAAATAAAATTAAAAGATTGGGATATTAAAAATAATGAAAAATATTTAAAAAAATTTTTTTTGACATTTTGCCTTTCATCACTGAAATGTCTGGTATCTAGTCTGCACCGTGGCACTTTCCCCCTCTCATTCCCTGGAGTCTCACTATTTTTCATTTTGTTTTCAAAGAAGTTTTAGGTCACAGCAAAGTGACACACAGAATACAGGAGATGCTCATATATTGACCATGCTCCCCATTTCTTCCCCCCCATATTAATACCTTTTTATATGTGGATGGTAGCATTGTTATAACTGATATAAAATAGTGAAACATAGCTACTAAACATTGTCAATGGTTTACATTATGGTTTACATTCTAGACCATACACTTTTACAAATTTTGATGATATTTATGATGTCCTGTGTCCATCACTAGATGGTAATGAAGAACATTTCCACTGACAACTAAATATCCCCCATTTGATCTATACTATTCCTCCCACTCCATCCCCCTGGGACCCATGATGACCCCCTGACTAGACTCATTGGATGACAAGATTCATAGTTCCACACAGCAAAAGGCCCTGACACACTGGTTTGCCCTCCTCTATTAGGAACAACCCTTGCTCTTCAGAGACTACAGCTTCTCTATTTTGGTACATATTTGTCTTCCCAAAGATGGGAGTCCAACTCCTTCCTGCTCACTATGTGGGTCTCCACCTACTGATACAACACGTTAGGACAGAATGAACACTCACACAGTCCCTAGAAGCCTGCTCTAGGTGCTCCCTGTCCTGAATGCCCTCTCAACCAACACCCTAAACCAGTGACCCTTCCTTATCATTTTGCCATAAGTGCATTCCCACCTCTGTACTTTCAACCTCATAACCACAATTCCCCAGTGGTCACCTCATCCCTCTCCCAACCCTCCCTTTAGTATCCTGGACCTTCTGACCCACCCTTCCAAATCTACTCACCTGTGAACCCTGCAACACCAAACCCAATAGTATCATTACCCTCCTGTCCTATCCCTTCAATATGCATCTACACTCTATCAATTTACCATAGATTACATCCATATAGGTGATGGCTCACAACCATCTCTTTTCTTTCTATTTCTTGTAAACCTGTCTTACAGACAATAGCTCTCTGAGACTGCTCAATTTCCTAACTTCATATCAGTGAGGTTGTGTACTGTTCACCCTTCAATGCCTGGTTTGCTTCACTCAACATAAAGTCCTCAAGATTCTTCCATGTTATCCCATGTGTTAGTACTTTATTCATTCTTACAGGTGAGTAATACTCCATTATATGTATATACCACATTTTGTTTATCCATTCATCTGTTGATGGGCACCTGGGTTGATTCCAACTTTTGGCAACAGTGAATAATGCCGCTATGAACATTGGTGTGCACATATCTGTTCCTGTCTTTGCTTTCAATTCTTCAGGGTATATAGCCAGCAGTGAAATCGCTGGATCATATAGAAGTTCTATAGTTAGTTTTTTGAGGAACTGCCAAACTGTCCTCCATAGTTGCTGGACCATTCTACAATCCCACCAGCAGTGGATGAGGGTTCCCATTCATCCACATTCTCTCCGACACTTATAGTCTTCTGTTTGGTTTTAATAGTCGCCATTCTAATGGGTGTAAGATGCTATCTCACTGTAGTTTTGATTTACATTTCCCTAATAGCTAGAGATGTTGAGCATCTTTTCATGTGATTTTTAGCCATTTGCATTTCTTCCTTGGAGAACTGTCTTTTCAGGTTCCTTGCCCATATTTTAAATGGGCTGTTTCTCTTTTATTTTTGAGGCGTAGGTTTTCTTTATATATGCATGATATTAGTATTCTATCAGATATATGGATGCCAAATATTTTCTCCCATTGGGTAGGCTGCCTTTTTATTTTCTTGGTAACATCCTTTGAGGTGCAAAAGTTTTTAATTTTGAGGAGATCCGTTTTATCTATTTTCTCTTTTGCTGCTCGTGCCTTGGGTGTGAAGTTCATGAAACCATTTCTTATTACAAGGTCCTGTAGCTGCTTCCCTACATTATCTTCCAAGATCTTTATGGTCTTGGCTCTTATATTTAGATCTGTGGTCCATCTTGAGTTGATTTTTGTGTAAGGTGTAAGATCGTGTTCCTCTTTCATTGTTTTGGATGTGGATATCCAGTTCACCAAGTACAATTGGTTGAAGAGGCCATTCTTTCCCAACTGAATGGCTTCATGACCTTTTCAAATATCAGATGACTGTATATGTGAGGATCTATATCAGAACTCTCAATTCAGTTCCATTGGTCCCTAAGTCTGTCTTTGTGCCAATACCATGCAGTTTGGCCCACTCTAAGTTTGTAGTATGTTTTAAAGACACGTAGTGTGATACCTCCAACTTCTTTTTCTTTTTCAATATGTCTTTGGTGATTTGGGGCCTCTTACCCTTCCAAATAAATTTTGTAGTTAGTTTTTCCAATTCATTAAAAAATACAGTGTTGATTTTAATTGGGATTGCATTAAATCTGTAGATTAGTTTGGGTAGGATAGACATCTTGATGATGTCTATTCTTCCTATCCATGAACAGGGAATATTCTTCCATTTATTTAACTCTTCTTTGATTTTCTTTAACAGTGTTGTGTAGTTTCCTGTATATAAGTCCTTGACATCTTTAAATTTATTCCTAGGTATTTGATTCTTTTACTTACTATTTAAATGTTTTTTTTCTTGATTTCCTCCTCAGATTGCTTGTTATTGATGTACAGAAATCCTACTGATTTTTGAGCATTGATCTTATAGCCTGCAACTTTACTGAACTCTTTGTAAGTTCTAGAAGCTTTGTTGTAGGTTTATCAGGGCTTCCTAAGTATTTGATCATGTCATTTGTAAATAGTGAAATTTTTACTTCTTCTTTTCCAATTTGGAATCTTTTATATCTTTTTCTTGTCTCAGGGCTCGAGCAAGTACTTCTAAGGCAATGTTAATTAGGAGTGGTGATAGTGGGCATCCTTTTCTTGTTCCCAATCTTAGAAGGAAAGCTTTTAGGATTTCACCATGAACATGATGTTGGCTCTGGGTTTTTCATATATACCCTTTATCATGTTCAGAAAGTTTCCTTCTGTTCCTGTCTTTTACAGGGTTTTTATCAGAAAGACTGCTGTATTTTGTCGAATGCTTTTTCTGCATCTATCGAGATGATCATGTGATTTTTTTCTTTCAATCTTTATGTTGTAATTTACATTGATTGATTTTCTTATGTTGAATCATCCTTGCATACCCAGGGTGAAACTCACTGGGTCATGGTGTATAATTCGTTTGACATGTTGTTGAATGTGATTAGCAAGTATTGTGTTGAGGATTTTAGCATCTATGTTCATTAGAGAGATTGGTCTGTAATTTCCTTTCTTGTGGCAGCTTTGTTTGGTTTTGGTATTAGGGTAATTTTGGCATCATAGAATGAGTTAGGCAATGTTCCTTCTACTTCTATTTTTTGGAAGAGTTTAAGCAGGATTGGTGTTAGTTCTTTCCGGAATCTTCGATAGAATTCACCTGTGAAGACCCAGATGGTCCTGAGCTCTTTTTAGTTGGAAGGTTTTTTCAGGACCGCATCTATCTCTTTACTTGTAATTGGGCTGTTAATTTCATCAATTTCATCTTTCAGTAAATGTAGGCTGCTTGTGATTTCTGGGAATTTGTCCATTTCATCTAAATTATCATTCTTGTTGGCATGTAATTGTCCAAAGTATCCTCTTATGATACTCTTTATTTCTGTGGGGTCAGTGGTGGTATCCTCTTCCTCATTTCTTATTTTGTGTATTTGCATCTGTTATCTCTTTTTCTTTGTTAGTCTGGCTAAGGGTTTGTCAATTTTATTGATCTTCTCAAAGAACCAGCTTTTGATTTTTTAAATTTTCTCTAGTGCTTTCTTATTTTCTATTTCATTTAGTTCTGCGCTAATCTTAGTTATTTCCTTCTTTCTACTTCCTTTGGGGTTAGTTTGTTGCTGTTTTTCCAATTCCTGCAGGTGTGCGGTTAGGTCTTCAATTTTAGCTCTTTCTTCTTTTTTGATATATGCATTTAAGGCTATGAATTTCACTCTCAGTCCAGCTTTGGGTGCATCCCATAGGTTTTCATATGTTGTGTTGTCATTTTCATTCATTTCAAGATAGTTACTTTTTTCTTTTGAGATTTCCTCTTGACCTACTATTTGTCTAAGAGTGTGTTGTTTAACTTCCATATCTTTGTGCCTAATCTGGTTCTCTGGCCCTTAGTGATTTCCAATTTCATTCCATTGTGGTCAAAGAAATTACTTTGTATAATCTCAACCTTTCTGAATTTATTGAGAGATGTTCTGTGGCCTAGCATGTGGTCAATCTTGGAGTATGATCCATGTGCACTCAAAAACAATGTATATCCTGTTGTATTTGCATGTAGCATTCTGTATATACCTATTAGGTTCAGATCCTCTGGTGTATTATTCAGAGTCTTTATTTCTTTATTGATTCTCTGTCAAGATGTTCTGTCTAATGGTGATAATGGTGTATGAAAGCCCCCCACTATTATTGTAGAGGCTTTTATGTCTCCACTTAGTCTTTCCAGTGATTGCCTCATGTATTTTGAAGCACCCTGGTTAGGTACACAATTGTTTATGATTGTTCTTTCTTCTTGAAAGATTACCCCTTTTACTAATATATAGTGTCCATCTTTCTCTCTTACAGTAGTTTTGCATTTAAAGACTATTTTGCCTTTATTTGGTTGTTGTTTGCTTGTAAAATTGTTTTCCAGCCATTCACTTTCAGCCTCCTTGAATCCCTGCATCTAAAGTGGGTTTCTTGCAGACAACATATTGGTGGATCATATTTCCTTATCCATTCTGCCAGTCTGTGTCTCTTTACTGGTGAGTTTAATCCATTAACCTTCAGTGTTATTACTCTCAAGGAATTTCTTACCTCAGCGATATTTTCTTTGGGTTCATGTATGTCATATGTTGTTTTTATTTCTCTTCTTGTCTTTTTAGTTCTTACACTCTACTCCAATTCTCTCTCTCCTGTTTTTTTTTTCTTTCAATCTGTAGCACTTCCTTTAGCATTTCTTGTAGGGCAGGTTTTTCATTGGCATACATTCTTAATTTCTGTTTATCTATGAATATTTTGAACTCTCCATCATTTTAGAATGCCAGATTTGCTGGATAGAGAATTTGTTGCTGGAAAATTTTTCTTCAAGTACCTTGAGTATGTCATACCACTGTCTTCTTGCATCCATGCTTTCGGACAAGAAATCAGCACTTAATCTTATTGAGCTTCCCTCATTTGTGATGGTTCTCTTTTCTCTTGCTGCCTTGATTATTTTCTCTTTGTCTTAAGCATTGGACATTTTGCAAAATATATGTCTTGGAGTAGGCCTGTTAGCATTTATACTGTTTGGATTGTGCTGTGCTTCCTGTACATGTATGTCCATCTCTTTCAATAGGTTTGGGAAGTTTTCAGGCATTATTTTCTTCAACACTCCTCCTGTTCCCTTTCTCTTCTCTTCTCCCTCTGGGATGCCTATAATGCGTATGTTTCTGTGTTTTGTGTTGTCATTTAAATCCCTAAGTCCCTGCTGGATTTTTTCTATCTTTTAATCTATTTGTTCTACTATCTGTTTGATTTCAGATGTACTGTTTCCTCATCACTAATTCTTTCTTCTGCCTGTTCAAATCTGCTGTTATGTGATTCGAGTGTCTTTTTGATTTCTTGGATCATTCCATTCACCACCATCATATCTCTTATTTTTATGTATGTTTATAATTTCTTCAGTATGTTCTCCCTGTGTCTTCTCTTTTTTTAAAGAATTTATTGAAGTATATCTTTCATACATGAACATTTATAAACTATAAGTGTTCAGTAAACATCGTGATCTTACAAAACAAACATGCATAATATCACACAGGGCTCCCACATATCCCCCCCCCC
>JAQZBX010074483.1:0-14748 GCA_029593785.1 Cabassous unicinctus
TGTATCCATTCGCTGTGTGTTTTCTCCGTGTCTGCTTATCTCCCCCTTGCTGTGAGGTCCTGCTGCATCAGCCCACTGTGCTGTGCGGGCCGGCCTGCCCTCACAAGGAGGCCCCGGGAAGCAAACCCGGGGCCTCCCATATGGTAAACGGGAGCTCTATCAATTGAGCCACACCTGCTTCCCGTCACTTTGATTTTAAGTGGAGTTTTTCACTGTATAAAACTGAAAGAGAGAAGATGAATCATAAACCAAGCATCATTGGTACTGCATTCTAATCCAGTGCTTCATAATACTTTTTTTTTTTTTTGAAACATTTAAATGTCCAAAGTAGCAATTGACAAGTAAAAGTGTAAGAGAAGGAGTAACAGTTATATGCGGATATGAAAATTAAAAATGCCAGATTGACACTGGGTTTGGAGTAGGAAGAATAGCAGAATCTCTGGGCATGACCCTGGAAATTGCTAGATAGCAAGAACAAGGAGGAGTGCAGGATGGCATGGCAAAACAGAATGAACGTTAAAGGAAGCTTCCAGTGGGAAGATGATTTGGGAGCCAAAAGGAGGTGAGAGAATGCTGTGCTGTTGCCTAACTCCTTCCCTTCATGATGCAAGATGCTTCACTTAAGGATGGCCTAGGTTTCTTTTGGGCAAATGGGTATTGAGGACCTACTTTGTGCCAGGCATTCTGAGAGGCTTTGGTCCAGAGTCAGAAGATCAAGACAGTGGAATCCTGCCTCTCCCCTCTCTCTGTTTGGCAGCTCGTGGTCCGACTAAGGGTTTATTGAAGAGGTCAATACATAGATACAGTTAGAGCGAGGCGCCAGAGGTCAGAGCAGAGAGAATGGTTTTGTTTTTCACTTGACTAGAAGATACGTGGAAATGTGTGGAAGGTATCTAAGTTATATTTTAATATTAGGTAAAGTTCAGGAGATACTGGATCTTTTGTTACTTTTCTTTAAAACACTATAATACAGACAATGTACTATTATAGTTAAGAGCACAGCTCTCATGCCAGAAGTGTCTGGGTTGAGAGGCCTAGTCCTGTATCCTTGGACTAGTTGTCTCTGCTCTCTTTGCTTGTAAAATGGGAAAAATAATACCTACTTATAGATGGTTGCTAGAATTAAATGAACTATCACATATAAAGTGCTTAGAACAATTCATGGCACATGGTAACCATTCTTTTATAATTGATATTTATAAATTTAGCATAGGAATATCTTTAATAATCAGGCTGCTGCATTTTTTAATAATCAACGTTTTAAAAATAATTTCTAGATTTAACATTATAAATTAAAAATGGTAGGCCTTTTTGGTTAAATTTCTTCAACTCTCATAGATTGGAAAGGAATTCCCAAGAAGCCTGAAAATGAAGTTGCTCAAAATGGAGGTGCAGAAACCTCACACACGGAACCAGTATCACCGATACCTAAAGCTTTACCTGTTCCTGTCCCTCCTATTCCTGTTCCTGCACCTATAACAGTACCACCTCCACAGGTGAGAATATTTGGGCGCATTATTTAAACTTTCAAGTGTCGGAAAGATCCCTTTCTAAATTTTCTTGTGGATGTGTGTCTAGAGTCATAGTCAAAGGTATGGGTACATAAATGTGCATATTAATATTAGTTTATCATTTTGGTATAGTTCATGTATTGTTTATATCTCTAACGCATTTTTCCTAAAACTGTTAATAAATTGAACATAAATCCATATTGCTTTACATCTATCTAGATAATTCAGTGTGTCTTACCTTGTAATGTCCCAGACATGAAGTGAAAACCTATTAGAGTTCCATATATTCTACTTACTCTATCATTTAACTTATTGGACATTTACGCCTCAGGGAATCTGGATGTGTACCCAACACGCAGCTGCTTTGAGAGAGGGGGAGCTTCTTAATCCTGAATTTGGGTGGTGCCATCATATATTTGTTTTAATGAATAATTGAAAGATATTTAATAAATTGAATACCATTTAATAAGGGACATTTTGATATAGACTCTTTGTTATCTAGGCAACCAGCCTGTTATTTCAAAAGAAAGAATCCAGATTCTGGTGGAACTAAGTTTGAATCCCAGCTCTATTGTTTACACTCAGCAATGTGACTTAGGGAAGTCACCTAGCCTCTTAAGTTTCAATTTTCTATCTGTAAAGGTGGACATTCTCCCTCCCGGTCTTGGCCCTGGTGTTCCTCCTATGTCAGAGTTGTTTTGAGGATTAAATAAGATAATATATGTTAAGTATTCAATATATTTCCTATTAAAGTTTGGTGAAAATTATAAATACCTGACCCATGGTTTTATGTGGTGCTCTGCTGGTTTTTTCTTTCTTTCAATACCTTTCTCAGTTTCTTACATTAAATCTGAATCAGGTAAGTCTGAGCTACCACAAAAGTGAGCACCTTACCTCTTCATTTTCTCAATATAAGGGAAAAATTACATGCTTCTATTTTTTTGAGTATACTAACACTTAACATGTAGTAACTCATTTAATCCCCTTAATTACATGAGGTTAGCACTTTTCCTGTTTTACTGATGAGTAAGCTGAGGTCTGGAGAGATTTAGAAGCTTGCTCACAGTCACATAGCTAGTTAAAAGGGGAGCCAGGCAGTCTGGATTCAGGACCTGTGATCTTAACCACTGTGTAAATTGCCAGGTTGTCTTTCTTGGAGTTCTATTTCCCAAACTTATTTGACCTGTCTCTGGAATATTTTTAAGATATCATAGTCTATCAGAATACCAACAGTTGCTGGTGAAATATACAATGTGAATTTGCTGTCATAAAGTGGAGAGCAAAAATTTGATTTCTGTGAGTTGGGATGAGTACAGATTTACTACCACATGTTATCTAATAAATTGACTTGTGTAATAAGCACAAATTTAGAAACAATTCTTTTTTCAGCAGTATGATATTTTCTTTATACTCAGTGTGTGGGTGTGGAAGCTGTAGCTGGATATGTGGTTTCCATTTTCTTTCTTTCTAGGTCCCACCACATCAGCCAGGTCCTCCTGTAGTTGGTGCCCTCCAGCCACCTACTTTCACACCTCCTTTGGGAATTCCTCCTCCCGGCTTTGGCCCTGGAGTTCCTCCTCCTCCTCCTCCACCGCCATTTTTGCGTCCAGGATTCAACCCAATGCATTTACCACCAGGTACACTAAGTTGTTTGAGAAGACATTATTTTAGAGCCTGAAATGAAGTGAGCAACATAAATTGACATTATTTTTCTTGTTCTAGGTTTTCTTCCTCCTGGACCCCCGCCTCCTATAACTCCACCAGTATCCATTCCTCCTCCTCACACTCCACCAATAAGCATCCCAAACTGTAAGCATATTTTTCCTTTGCATTTACTTGTCCTGTTGGAGTTGGGGATAGCGGGGAAAGTGGACGAGTAATAGGGTCTGAGTATGGCAAAAGAATGTTGTCCGGGGAGGTGATTAATTATTCAGCTTCACATGTTGATATAATTATATTCCTTAGCTACTATCGCTGGTATAAATGAAGACACTACAAAAGACTTATCTATTGGAAATCCCATTCCAACAGTGGTGTCTGGGGCTAGAGGAAACGCCGAGTCTGGTGACAGTGTGAAAATGTATGGCTCTGCAGTGCCACCTGCTGCACCCACGAATCTGCCCACCCCTCCTGTAACCCAGCCTGTTTCGCTTCTTGGTAAGTTAATTTTTATACCATTAGTTTTGAGGGGTGGGGGTGTGGGGTGGGGTTCCAAGTTAGGTTTTTCAGAAAAACAATGGTAATTTTTTGTAAAATACTCTGTGAGGCTGCTATTTTTCTCTGAGGAAGAGCTTCCTCTTAAATATGTATGTGCCCTTGGTCTTTACCAAGAGTACAGCCTCAAAGATTATATGTTTCTTTGTTTTTCTTGAATAAAAGTTTGGATGTGCACATCTAAATTTGTTAATTAATCTCTAAAAAGGAATTGGTACAAAGTCCATGGTTGACACAACCCTCAGGCTCCACAGCTTTGTAAGAGGATATCATCCCTTTGACAACATAGGTTTCTTTCTGTCTGAACCAAATTTTACATATCTAAAGCCCTTGGGCTCTGCTAGCATTCTTTGTGGACTAGCAAATCATCTTTGATATTGCAATAAAATGGCTTTGTTGTCAGAGTGACAGTTGCACAGCCTAAGTCAACCTTTCCCAATCCCCCCTACCCCCGCCTCAGTTTTCTCCTGCTAGGCTTTTTCTTTTCTAGTTTCTACACAGCTTTAAAGAATTCCCACAACTTTACTAATACCATCAAGGGAGGTATGATTTTAGATGGTTTACATTCTAAATGAAGCTTGCCCTTGCTTGCTTGAATTTGAAATAAATGTATCACATACCTTTTATAGTAGACCATCTCTTGAATTAATTAATGCTTATATTTGAAGTGGTATGCCAAATATAATTAACACTTGATTCTCCTAATGGAGAATTAATACTCCTTAGCATTATAACATTCTAGTCCTGTTGAATACATTTGGTATTTTTAAGGAGCCTATGTATACTTTTGTTGCCTTAGGTTTTTTTAGGAAACGGGAATGTAGAACTGTGGGACAGTTTGTATTTAAATGGTGTGTGTGTGTTCTGCCCTTTCCAAGACTGAGCTTTAGGCTGCTAATAAACTTGATTTTTATTTCCCTTAGTACACAGACTGGGTAATGGTGAAAGAGAATTTGGAATTAAAATTTGTCACCAGTAATGTAGCAGAAGTCATAATGATGGAAATGATTTGTTTAATGAGGAAGTTGCTTTGGAGGCCTACTTCCTAATGTAAATCATGTAGTGGAAGGAACATTAGACTAGGAGCCGGGAGACCCTAACATCATGGATCTCAGTTTTGTTTTGCTTTTTCTCATGTTTGTAATAAGATGGTTGCACAAGGATTCACAGACTCTGGGTCACATAGAATTTTCTAATCAACCCTTTTCCTCAACCTCCCATCTTGTACCCCTGAATATATAGCTTCCCTGTGAAATGGATTTCCTAGGCTAGGGTCCATGGATATTAGGCCACCTGAAACAAAATTGCATTTGTACATTTTTCTGGGCTAGAAGACCACATAGTAGATGCTTAGTAAATTTGTTGAATGAGTGAAGAATGTCCATGATCTCCAAGAGTTTAAGAACCACTGCTTTCAGACAATCCTGAAGAGTAAGTAATTTGCCACTTATATAATGTTTAGGTCTCGAAGACTTGTCTTATTAAAATAAACACTTGTAACTAAAATTTAGCAGCAGTTTAGCTCCAGTCATGACAGGGAATGCTATCCATGTTCCTTCAATCAGAAATCTTGTAAAGACTATCACGTGAACTTGGACCTTTTAGAGAAATGAGATTTTTTTAAAAAGAGGATTCATCCAAAAGACCACCCCAATCACAGTTCTACCATTTTGATAAAGGAATTACTAGTTAGATGACAATATTGCAGTATTAATCAGTAATTACATTGGACTATTGTTGATATTAAGTAACAGAATACTAGAACTAAGATGCTTTCAAGTTTCCTCTTGGTGCTCTAATGTTTTCTCTTGATATAATAGGAAATGCTATGCTATACTAGAAAAACTTAAGTTAAAAGGTGATATTAAACATTAGTTTCCTCATTTATAAAACAGGGACTCAAAATTTCACAACCAGGGTGTTGAGATGACTCAATGGGCTAATGTATATATGACACCTGCCACTGCCTGGCACTGAGGGCAGGCACTCAGGAATAGGGGGGCACTTAATGACAGCTAAGAGATGGTGTAGATGATATTTAGAGCTCCTAGCGAAGAATATTTATGCTTTGCAAGTCTAAGATTAATTTAGCTAAGATTATTTTTAACTGTTCTATTTGTTGGCAGGCAAAGGAATCAGGCTTTTTAGGAAAAAATGTATCTTGACACAGTGGTCTCATATTTTCAAGGTAGACCAGATTATAAGTTCACACACATTAAAGTTCCCTTCATTTGGCTTACTGTGAAAAACCAAATGAAGTCATAGTGGTATTTCATTTCAGCATAACTTGATAATCTTACCATTAATGATACTCATATAGTGTTTTCTTACAGTGGAAAGAAATTTATCATTGAGATTTAACTGAGCTCTTGGATCCTAATTTCTGAAATGTGGCAGTAATATTTTTAAAGTAGCAGGGGCCAAATGTTTGAACAGATCTCCAAAAATTTATAATGAGACTAATTACAGTGGAAAGAGGCAGTGAGTTTCTTAAGGATAATTTGGTTTAAAGAATGTTCTGTATGATCAGAATTCAGTGTGGATGTAAGTTTGGGACTGATGGCTGCCTGTTTCTGGAGTTGGATTGGGGTAGCCCACACTGCTGAGTTTGGAGAGAACTAAACCCTCTGTCTTTGGGAGGTTCACATTCTTATAATACTGATACCTGAAAATATTATTTGGTACACAATACTGATTCATTATCGTTTGATTATAAAGAAACTTGTAATCCTTTGTTCAAGTTCTTAGTACCGCACACTCCAAAATAGCTGGTAGAACAGTGGTGGCATCACAAAAGCTAAGGATGACATTCTACAGTTGTTGGTCATTTAGGAGAGAAGGAGTATTAAAGATGATAATAGCTATTCAGCTCATTCTGTTGACTGTGTGTCTTACTTTTGCAAACTTTTGTATAACATGTATCTTATGTGATGTATAGCATATTTTTTTAATTAAAAAAATCATTGTAAATGTGAAATTTGGGTTACTTCGGTGTTTCGAACAATAAAAAAATATAAAAAATGTTTGTTTGTTTTACATATCTCTTCCGTGTCACCAGTATGTATCTAAAATATATTTTCAAAGACAAACTCTTCTAAGTTGGACTCATTTCTTTTATGGAGAATTAAAGACTCTCCCCGTGCCAAATACCTTTATTTACTAATTATTACTATACAGTCCCTCCAAATTTTTGTCACTCTACTGTAGATGATGGTGAGCCTTAGAAATAAGAATTGGAAATTTGTAAGAATGTTTTCTACTTATTGGTATTTTTGTTACCAGTGGGTTTAAAGCAAGAGGAAAACGGTGGCCTGCAGGCTGAATTGCTAGACTGTGGTGTGAGGTACTTCACGCTCTACACACGTCTGCTATGTGGCCTCCATAGGCGTTTGAGTTGATGATCCAAATTTGGACATCTTGACAAATTATGTGGACAGAATTAGTTTGTGAATTATTGTTCTTACACAGACGTGTTTGCTTTTATGCAATAATCCTGATCCTTAAAACTGCCTAGAAAACGGATTTTACCATCAATTTCTTTCATTATTTTTAAATTGGTATTTGATTTGTGATGGTTTCACTTAAACAACATTTAAATTAAAACATTAGAGCACCAATCCACTAGTGTGAATAACATTCAAAGGAAACCTGAAGAAAATTCTAAAAGGTAGAATTATTTGAGTGCTACTAATAACACCACCTATTTATTAAAAACAACAAATTTTTGCATTTTTAGATACTTTTTTCTTCCATAAACTTTAGAGTTTGGTTACATTAAATTATAACCCAGAGGGCTTATATACCCAGGCATCTAGTTATCCTATTAAAGTGTTCTTTAAAAACTTTTAAAATATTTGAATTGGTACTCTAAATATTGCATTGTGTAATCCACTTGTATTCCTGTAGTTGAAATGGTTTCCAAATACGCATCATAGTGCCTTCAACTTAGTGTATATAACATTGCCAAGTGGGTATAGTGGGTAATTTCAAAATAACAATTGCTCCACCACAGATATTTGCCTTGGATGTAAATTTATGCATCCATATACTATACTTTTCTCAGAAAGTGAAGAACTTCAAATAAAACAGGAGGAGTGTCCTGCACACAAGAAAATTGAAGGGGGCTTATCACATTGTCTCCCATCTCCCCCTGGGCTGTCACTTCCTAGGCTGCTGCAGAATTCTGGCCTGAAGAGTATCTTTTAAGTTTACATCTCTCTGACAGGCATCTTTTTGGGCTTGAGGAAGGTGATCACCATTACCTTCCTTTGGAGGGGCAGAAACTCTGGGCTCTAGATTGATTTTGGTAGGTAAAGATATTGCTGTGAAGATTTTCAGGTAAGATTTGTTTTGAGCTAACATCAGAAATAATAAGCTGCTATGGATAATCTCCATTTAGTGACAGAAGTTTAACTTTATATTCCAAACTTCTTGACTCTAAAACATAGCTGTTCTTCTTTGCCTACTATAATAAAATAGCAATTAGTATGCAAAGTGAAATCTTAAAAATATATGTATATAAATGAATTATAGGGAAATTGACCATACAAAATCTGTTGTACATTATTTTAAAAGGAAAAAAAAAATGAGTAATTTTTAAAGAGATAATTGGTCTCTGATTTATCCTTATTTGAAATCCTGGTTTTCATATATTAGATTTTATCAAAACATAATATTTACCATGCTGGAAATGGATACACATCTCCGTATACCTGCATTATGTAATACTGAAAACTCAAATTTCTCTTGCCAACTTTCCAAGCATAATTTTATATATATAATCTTTTTATGTAATGTTAGTGTTCTCTGAAATGTGCTTTCTTTAATTTTTTGTAGATTAGCTACTTTTCCATTCTCCCCAGCAACCACAACACCATGCCAACTATGAGTCACCTGGGAGTCTTTTCAAAATAAATTGTCCTAAATGTTAGTGAATCTAGGCAAAAGAAATTCAGATGTTGATTGTCCTGATACTTCTATTTTCTGTCTGAAATCCAGGAGAAACATTTTTTAATGATTAAAAATATACATCTACCTATGGACAGTGGGGGTGGTGAGATCAGTTGGTATAACTTTTTCCTGGTGTGGGAAGATTTCATTTTTTATTCATGCAAAACGCTACTGTGCCATTCATTCTGTTAGGATAAAATCAAAAGTGTAACTGGAACTAGAAACAAAAACTGAGGTTGAAAGAAAATTACAACTTCTCAAAGTTCAGATTCTCCTAGGTTTGCAATGGAAAGTGACTCACTGCCTTGGGAGAGAGACCTGGACTTTGTAGCCTCTTCTCTCATCTCCTGAGAGGTATCTTCTCCTTGATGAGTTTGGTAATCAGTTAACATCAAAATGCCTCCACCATTCATTGTCATTCAACATATATTTATTCAATACCTACTTTGTGCCAGGCACCCTACTAGGTATATCAAAATAAAAATGACAGAGCCTGTCTTCCTGGAGCTTATACTATATAGAGATAAATAGGTAATAGACAAGTAAGCTGATAATTTCACATGGAGATATTCCTATGAAGAAAATTAAGCAGAAGTTCTTCAAGGAGTGATGGGTGTCACATGGGATGTGTGATTTTAAATTAGGATGGCCTGGGAGGAACTGTAATTTTGGGGGAGACAGCCATGCAAATACAGAAGAAAGACATTTCAAGTAAAGAGAAGAACCAGAGTAAGGGGGCCTGAATTGAGAGCAAACATGGTTTGTTTGAGGGGTAGCAAGGGTACTAGTATGGCTGGAACAGGTTGGGAAGAGTGTGGTAGGAGACAAATTTAGAGAACGTTGTCAAGGGCCACTCTGGTTGAGTGGGTGCAGAGTTTTGAACAGGGAGTGTCCTGATCTTTTTTTTTTTTTTTTAAAGACTATTTATGGCTATTACATGAAAAACAGCCTGTAGATGTTGGTAAGAGTGGAAAGGGAAAACTACTTTGGATGCTATTGCAGTAGATGAAATCAAAGCTAGCAACATTGGGGTGGTACAGGGGAGGTAATAAGTGGTTGGATTCTGAGTATATTTTGAAGGTAGCACCTTCAGAATTGCCTTATTACTGAAAATAAGGGATGTAAAAGAAAGGATTCAAGAATAAGTTTTGGCCTGAGCAATTGGTAGAATGTAATTGCCATCCCTGAGATAGGAAAATCTATAGGAGGACTGGGTGTAGGGCAGGGGTTCTTAACCTTTTTTTCCACGGACCCCTTTGCCAGTCAGATAAAAACCACAGACCCCTTACTAAGTCCACACTGTACTGTGTATTATTTAATAAATATATCACACGCACACCAACACGTCCCCACAAGAATTCATGGTGGGTTTTGTTTTTTTTTTAATTTCAGTTCAAGCTCACAGACCCCTTGTTAAGAACCCTTGGTTTAGGGAGAAGGCATAGATAATATTTAAAGCCACAGCAGCCTGTGAGATTACATCGGGTGGGAATGTAAATAGAGAAGTAGAGAGAGGACTGAGCCCTAGAATACTTCAAGCTTTATCTGTTGATACCAAGAGCTGAGGCATAACATGTTACTTCCCATGTGCCGGGAAGCAGAAACACTTCTAAGCAATTGGTATATATAGATATATATAAACACATTTAAGCCTTACAACCCAAGTGGTAGGTACTGTTATCCCCATTTTATTGATGGGGAAACTGAAGCATAGAGAGATGAAGTAACTTGCCCAAAGTCACATAGCTATAAATGGCAGAGCCAGTATTCAAGGTAGTCTGGCTCCAACACCTGTGCTTTTAGTCACTGTCCTATACTATTCTATCCAGCAAAGGATTCTGAGAAGGCATTAGGAAGCAAAGGTAGAGGGAGGTATTTTGGAAGCCAAGTGAAGAGCGTTTGTAGGAGAGAGGGAGAGATCAACTATCACATACCATTGATACAGCAAAGACCACCATCAGAGATCAACCATCTCATACCGTTGATGCAGCAAAGAAGAGCACCGAGACTAACCAAAAAAAAAGATTTGGCAAAATGAAGGCTTCTGTTGACCTTGCGAAAAGTGGTTTCATTGCAATGATGGGTACAAAAGCCCTATCATATAGGGTTAGGAGAAAATGGGTAGTAAAGAAATGGATACAGTGATTTTTGAATCTCACTTTGAGGAGGTTTGCTAGCTAGGGGAGCAGTAAAAGGAGGTAATGAGTGAAGGAATTTTTGTTTTTAGAGATGGAAGAAATTACATATTTGTTACTGGACTATCTAATAAGGGGAGAACTTTTGTGCAAGAAAGAAAAGGGATACTTGCTAAGTTGATAACCTTATGAAGGTGAGAAGGTATGACGTGGAGGATTTAGTCTTTAGAGCACAGATGTTCACAGAAAGTATAGATACAGATGCAGGTAGATTGGGTTGATACATGGATGAGAAATTCTTTTTCTAAAGGCCTTTATTTTTTTTAAATGATGAAATAAACCAACCAGGATAAATAGAAAGTACTGATATGTGCTGCAAACACAGATGAACCTTGAAAACATGCTAAATGAAAGAAGTCAGTCACAAAGGACCATTTATGATTACATTTATGTGAAATGTCTGGAATAGGCTAATGCATAGAAACAAAGTAGATTACATGGTTGCTGGAGGTGGGTGGAGGAAGAATTGGGGGGAAACAGGGAGTGATAGTGAATGGATATAGGGTTTCTTTTGGGGGTGATGGCAAATGTTCTAAAGTTGATTGTAGTAATGGCTGCACAACTCTGATATATTAACCATTGAATTATACACTTTGGGTAAATGGTAGGCTGAGTGAATTACATCTCACTAAATTTGCTATAAAGCAAAATAAACCAGGTAAGAAAGCTTAGAGGAGAAACAAGAATGAAAGAATTGACTACGGAAATGAAGGATTGCTGTTCAGAATTAAGGGCACAGTTGTGATTGTGGTTATAAATTTAAAATGAGACCAGTCGGCATGTATGGAGGTTGAGGGGTGGTGATCTGCAGCCATGTTCAGGTGTAGATTAGGCAGAACAGTTGTGCTAAAACCAGTGCTGAGGCTTTTCCAGGCAAATCTGGTGAGGGAGAACCACGGACTCCAAATCAGGTAAGGAGGGAAGTAAAGACACGAACAAAGGACACAGAAGACATGCTCCTAATGGCATTTTTCGGGGAAGGGGGGTCCCAGAGAGAATGACCTGGAAAGAGAAGAGAAAAGATCAGAGAGTGGGATCCTTGAAATTGAGAATTCAGAAGTGGTGAAGATACAGGTAATAATGAAAGGTCCTGGGCTTCCTAGAAGTGGCCATGCTTATTGGAGGAGAGTTAGGGAACAGACTGCCTTTCTTCCTGCCTCCATCCTCCCTTTTTCACATAGCAAATCCCTGCTTTTCTTTAAAGATCCCACTTAAATTTCATATCCTCCATTCAGTCTTCTAGCTGATCCATGTAGTTTGTGACTTCCGCAGTATATTTAAATCAAACCTTTAATATCTTAAATTTTGTCTCTGTTTTGTAGCTGCCCCTACGCTTAAGTACCTTCTGTGTTCCCATATTTACATTCTCAGAGATTTCTAGGTGCAGGCTACTTTAACCATTCTCCTTCCCAGGTTAACCCTGTAATGCAATTGTTCTTTATTTTCATAATTCCAAGTGTCTCTTGTAGATGCCAATGGCACCTCCCTTTTAATCTTGTCTTTAATTGTGAAACAACTCCCTTTTTGCTCACAGAAAATGTCCACAGTTACATGTTGGTTGTGTTGAGTTAAACTCCAGTATATGTCCGATACTTCTCAAATTTGAATACAGATGTCTGCCGCATTTTATCTGCCTTAAAACCTTGCTCTATTAGAAATTTCAAAGTCTTCCGATGTGATGTTTCCTTAGGTCTGAGCTCTTCCCTTTTTTACTTCACCTATGTTCTGGATGAGCCCCACGTTCCTCTTGTGAACAGTAGACACGTACAGTTTCCTCAGCATGTCTCACCTGGTAATCGCCCAGGCCCCTCCAGATGTCATTTACCACATGAAATGCATTATATTTGAATTTGCTTCCCTTCCAAGTTCCTTTTGCATTGACACCTTCATCCACTCAGTCGTTCAGAATAGACACCTTGGTTCTTCCATCTTTTCAACTCTTGTCAGTCTGCCTACTAAATATCTTAAAAGTGTCCCTCATCTCCAGAACCTGTCAATTCAGTCACTGGTTCTGTCCCCTGGATTCATGGGATAAGGGCCTAACTGCTCTCCAATGCCTCCCCGCCCCCCCGCTTGTACTACTTGCCAGAAGTCTTTTTCAAAAACCATAGTAGGCTGGATTATCTCCTAAAAATTCCTCAATGGTTCCGCCTTCACTTCAGGTCAGAGTCCAGGTTCCTTGTCTTGCCTTAAAAGTCCTCTGAGTTGCCCCAGCCCACCAGTTCAACCTCATATATCTCATGTGTAGTCTCTCAGTTTTCATCAAAAGACATTCTATTACAGTTCTTTAAACACGTTGCTGCTTTACCCTGCTAATCCTTTTTAAACTCTGCTTTTCTCTTGACTAGTAATGTCCTTCCTTTCTCTTATTGGCCATATATGTTCTTCCCTTCCTTTGAGACCCAACTCAAACATCCCCCTTTGACTCCCACTCAGATTCATACATACCATCTTTTTCAGTTCCACTTTTGTGTCACCATCTAGCTTGTGCCATCCCCTATAGCAATTAAAATTTGTTTCTATTAAGCAAGCTATGCCCTGCTTCAAGAAAAGGGCTGTGTTTTATCTTTATATCCCCAGTACATTAAGTTAATGTAAAGTTCAAGTGTTCAGTGTATGTGTGAATGAGTTAATATTTTATTCATACTTCTAGATAAAATGAGTAATTGCCTTGAATGCCCTTTCAGCATGGGTAACTCACTATATATTCCATTGGTTATATGCATTGTGTCAGCTAACATGCATACCAAGTGCTTCTGCCATTTGATTTATTTTTAAGTTTAAATACAACATTCATCTTAATACATGTTTACTACTACAAATAGAGATAAATCCATAAGCCACCACTTTTGTGGCCTTCATTTGGGACTATGGGAATATTCTCAGGAGAATCTTAAATTTTATTGATTCATAAAGGAATCAAAGGAAATCCAGCCTGACCTGTCTTTCTAGCATTATTTTCAAATAAGGGAAGGAATTTCAGTGTATAATATTTTAAGCAAACCCCAAACACAAATATCCATATGTATGGAAAAGATGGACTAGGCAGTATTTCTTTTCTTTATTAAAAAAGTACTGTGTTTTATAGGAGGTTTAGGATATGATTACTGATATTAACCCTCCTTGTTAAATCAGTCTATATACTCTTAAATCCTTGATTTAAGAGATGTGTATCTAGGAAGTGGGGTTTATATTTTATAAAGAAAAATATCACTGGCCAGTTAATCTCTTCTGTACAGGTTGAGCCTGGCATTCTTTGGCCACCGTGAGATTGGTGGAGGGCAGGGCAGGGCTGCTTCAACCACAGCTGTGGGTTAGTCAAGGAAGTCAGTCATCCTGGGGAAATCAGGAATAGGACTTCCCTTACCCTGCAGGATTGACTCTCTTAAAGACTCATCTGAGCACAGTTGTAGTGTTACGGTAAGAAACTTTGACACACCTCCATAACTGAGCATTGGTCATGTTAGCCCCTGAAAACAAACCTTTTCTAAGAAGTTGATAGGAAAATAGTTAAATTTTTTAAAGGTGGTTATATATAGTGGTACCTCTATGTTAAAAGGTTATACCTGGATATGTATAAATTAATGATGTTTAAAACCCACAAATGGTGAGACTATACTGTTTATTTTATTTTATTTTTTTTAAAAGATTTATTTATTTATTTATTTATTCCCCCTTGCTGCTTGTGCTTGCTGTGTCCATTCGCTGTGTGTCTTCTCCGTGTCTGCTTATCTCCCCCTTGCTGTGAGGTCCTGCTGCATTAGCCCCTCGTGCTGCGCGGGCGGCCTGCCCTCAAGGAGGCGCCGGGAAGCAAACCGGGGGCCTCACACATGGTAAACGGGGGCTCTATGGGTTGAGCCACACCCGCTTCCTGTTGT